>CAUYPK010087401.1:0-11753 GCA_963574355.1 Loris lydekkerianus | reverse complement strand
AAATAGTTTTGAAAAGGATCATTGCACCATGCACATTAGGTAAGATCACCCCAAATACCCTCCCTCCTCCTATCTTCCCTCTCCTCTCTCTCCTCTTCCCTTCTACTTTCTGCACTATAGTTATGTTTTACCATTTATATGAATGTGTAGGTGATTATATATTGATTTCATGGTAGTATTGAGTACATTGGATACTTTTTTTTCCCATTCTTGAGATACTTTACTAAGAAGAATATGTTCCAGCTCCATGCAGGTAAACATAAAAGATGTGAAGTCTCCATCTTTTTATGGCTGCATAGTATCCCATGGTGTACATATACTACAATTTGTTAATCCATTCATGGGTTGATAGGCACTTGGGCTGTTTCCAAGTCTTGGCAATTATGAATTGGGCAGCAATAAACATTCTGGTGCAAATGTCTTTGTTGTAAAATAATTTTTGATCATCTGGGTAAATACTTAGTAGAGGAATTGCAGGATAGAATGGTAGGTCTACTTTTAGTTCCTTGAGTATTCTCCAAAATTCTTTCCAAAAAGGCCGCATTACCTTGCATTCCCACTTGCAGTGTAGAAGTGTTCCCTTCTCTCCACATCCATGCCAACATCTGCAGTTTGGGGATTTTGTGATGTGGGCTAATCTTACTGGAGTTAGATGATATCTCAAAGTGGTTTTGATTTGCATTTCTCTGATGATTAAAGATGATGAATGTTTTCTCATGTCTCTGTAGGCCATGTGCCTGTCTTCATCAGAGAAGTTCCTGTTCAATAGAAATGGGGTTATTTGTTCTTTTCTTATTGATTAGTTTGAGTTCTCTGTGGATTCTAGTTATCAGCCCTTTGTTGGAAGCATAACCTGCAAAAATCTCCTCCCATTCTAAAGGCTGTCTATTTGCTTTATTTACTATGCTCTTGGCTGTGCAAAAGCTTTTTAGTTTGATCAGATCCCAGTAATGTATTTTTGATGTGGCTTCAATTTCCCAGGGGTTCCTCCTCATAAAATATTCTCCCAGGCTGATTTTGTTAAGTGTTTTCCCTGCACTCTTTTCTATTATTTTTATAGTTTAATGTCTCAAGTTTAAATCTTTTATCCAGTGAGAATCAATTTTTGTTAATGGTGAAAGGTGTGTGTCCAGTTTCAGTCTTCTACAGGTTGCCAGCCAGTTCACCCAGACTCATAGGGAGTCTTTCCCCCACTGAATGTTTTTGATAGGCTTATCAAAGATCAAATGATAAGTAGCTGGGTTCATCTGTTGGTTCTCTATTCTGTTCCATAAATCTACCTCTCTGTTTTTGTGTCAGTACCATGCAGTTTTGATCACTATAGATTTATAGTATAGCCTAAAGTCTGTGATACCTCGTGATTTATTATTATTTCTGAGTAATTTATTTGCTATTTTAGTTTTTTTCTGATTCCATATAAAATGATGTACTATTTTTTCCAAGCTCTTTAAAGTATGACAATGATGCTTTAATAGGGATTACATTAAATCTGTAGACTGCTTTGGGTGGTATGGACATTTTAACAGTGCTGATTCTTCCCAGCCATGAGCATGGTATGTTTTTCCACTTGTTAACATCTTTAGCTATTTCTTTTCTCAGTTTCTTAATTCTCTTTATAGAGATTTTTCACATACCTTGTTAGGTAAATTCTCAGATATTTCATCTTCTTTGGCAATACTGTAAAAAGAATAGATTCCTTGACTATATTTTCAGCTTGATTATTACTGGCCTATATAAAAGCTACTGATTTGAAATTGTTGGTTTTTTTTTTTTTTTTTGTAGAGACAGAGCCTCACTTTATGGCCCTTGGTAGAGTGCTGTGGCATCACACAGCTCAAAGCAACCTCCAGCTCTTGGACTTAGGTGATTCTCTTGCCTCGGCCTCCTGAGTAGCTAGGACTACAGGTGCCCGCCACAATGCCCAGCTATTTTTTTGTTCCAGTTCGACTGGGGATGGGTTTGAACCCACCAGCCTCGGTATATGGGGCCTGTGCCTTACTGACTGAGCCACAGGCGCCACCCTGGAAGTGTTGATTTTGTATCCTGAGATGCTGCCATATTCTTCGATCACTTCTAAAAGTTTTGTAGTTGAGTCCCTGGGATTTTCCAGGTATAGAATCATATCATCTGCAAAGAGTGAGAGTTTGATCTCCTCTGACCCTTTTTGGATACCTTGATCACCTTCTCTTGCCTGATTGAGATGGCTAAGACTTCCATTACTATGCTCAATAGCAGTGGAGATAGTGGGCATTCTTGCCTTGTTCCTGATCTGAGTGGAAATGTTTTCAACTTTACACCATTCAATATGATATTGGCTATGGGTTTGCTGTAGATGGCTTCTATTAGTTTAAGAAATGTCCTTTCTATGCCTGTTTTATTAAGTGTTCTGATCATGAAAGGATGCTGGATATTATCAAAAGCTTTTTCTGCATCAATTGAGAGAATCATATGGTCTGTGTTTTTTATTTCATTGATGTGATATATTATATTTATAGATTTGCGTATGCTGATCCCTGTAACCTTGGAATAAAACCAACTTGATCATGGTGTATAATTTTTTTGATGTGTTGTTGAATTCTGTTTGCTCAGATTTTATTGAATATTTTTGCATGGATATTCATTAATGATATTGGTCTATAATTTTCTTTCTTTGTTAGATTCTTTCCTGGTTTGGGGATCAGGGTGATATTTCTTCATAGAATGTGTTGGGAAGTATTCCTTCTTTTTTCTATGCTTTGGAAAATGTTGTATAATATAGGTATTAGTTCCTCTTGAAAGGTTTAATAGAATTTGGATTTGAAGCCATCTGGTCCTGGACTTTTCTTTTTAGGGTGATTTCATATTGTTGATGCTATTTCAGTGATTGATATAGGTCTATTCAAGATTTATAATTCTTTCTGGTTGAGTCTAGGAAGGTGGTGTGCTTCTAGGTATTGGTCCATTTCCTTTATATTTCCATATTTCTGGGAATAGAGTTTTTTTTGTAGTAATCATTGAGGATTTTGAGATGTCTGTTGTTATTTCCCCTTTATTGTTTCTAATGGATGATATTAGAAATTTTACTTTTCTGTTTCTGGTTAGTTTGGCCAAAGATTTATCAATTTCATTAATCTTCAGAAAACCCACCTTTTGTTTTGTTGATCTTCTGAATGATTCATTTGTTTTTAATTTCATTTAATTCTGACCTAATTTTGGTTATTTCTTTTCTTCTGCTGGGTTTGGGGTTGGAATGTTCTTCCTTTGCCAGTTGTTTGAGATGATCCATTAAGTTGTTGGCTTCCTCTCTTTCTGTTTTCTTAATGAAGGTTTGCAATGCTATAAATTTTCCTCTAAGGACTGCCTTACAGTATCCCACAGGTTTGGATAATTTGTGTCTTCATTATCATTTTGTTCCAAAAATTTGGTGATTTCCTTCTTAATGTCATTTTTGACCCAACTATCAAATAATCAGCTTAAGATTATTTAGTTTCCATGACTTAGTTTGAGTGTGAAGATTCCTGTTGCTGTTGAGTTCAACTTTTATTCCATGGTGGTCCGAGAAGATACAAGGACTAATTTCTATTGTTTTAAATTTGTTGAGGTTAGAATTATGTCCTAAGATATGATCTATTTTGGACGATGATCCATGGGCTGCTAAGAAGAATGTATATTGAGTTTTATTAGAATGAAATGTTCTATAGAGGTCTGTTAAGTCCATTTGTTGTAGGGTTACGTTTAAGTCTAATATTTCTTTCTTTAGTTTCTTCTTGGAGGATCTATCCAAAACTGTCAAATGAGTGTTAAAATCTCTGACTATCATGGTACAGGAAGATATCAAGTTGCTCATATCCATTAGGGCCTGCTTTATAAATTGAGGAGTTTTGTTTTTTTTTTTTTTTTGTAGAGACAGAGTTTTTCACTTTAACACCCACAGGCGAGTGCTGTGGTGTCACACAGCTTACAGCAACCTCCAACTCCTGGGCTTAGGCAATTCCCTTGCCTCAGCCTCCCAAGTAGCTGGGACTACAGGCACCCACCACAATGCCTGGCTAATTTTTTGTTGCAGTTTGGCTGGTATATGGGGCCAGCACCCTGCCCACTGAGCCACAGGCACCACCTGGTAAGTGCATAAATGTTGATTATTAAAATCTCTTCATGTTGGGTGTTTCCCTTGACAAATATGTAATGACCACCCTTATCTTTATCTTTGATGGCTTAAAGCCAGTTGTATCTACAAATAAAATTTCAATCCCTGCTTTTTCCTGATTTCCATTTGCCTGTATTATAAATGTCCATCCCTTCACCCTGAGTCTATTTTTATCCTTTAAGGTAAGATGAGATTCTTGTATGCAGCAGATATCTGGTCTGAGTTTATGTATCTAGTCAGCCTACCTGTGCCTCTTTAGAGGACAACTTAAACCATTCACATTAATTGAGGGACTTAATAAGCCTGGTAGTGTGTTAAGCATCATTTTTTTTTTAATGTCCAGTGGACACTTTTAATCCTTTCACTGCTGTGGAAGTTGGGTTTTGTTGAAACATTCCCAAATGATTTTATTTTGGTGGTAGAGCATTGGGCTGGTCATTGGTCATTGTGGAGGATAAGTCTGAGAATATCCTAAAGAGCTGGTTTAGTTACGGCAAATTTTTTCTACATGTGTATGTCATTAAAGTATTTGATTTCTCCATCCCAAATGAAACTCAGTGTAGCTGGATACAGGATCCTAGGCTGAAGTTGTTTTGTTTTAGGAGATTGAAGGTCGATGACCATCCTCTTCTGGCTTGAAACATTTTGGCTATAGAGATCTTCAGTCATTCTGATATTTCTGCCTTTGTAGATGAGAAATATCACCTACAAAGGAAGAAATAGCTTTGTAGCTTTTCTTATATCTGGCTGCTTGCAGAATTTTCTCCTTTATCTTAACTTTGGTAAAGTTACTCACAATTTATCTAGAAGATGCTTTATTTGAATTGAGTCTTGCTGGGGTTCTGAATTTCTGTATCTCTTGCAATGCTTGGGAAATTCTCCTCCATAATCTCTTGGCATAAAGCATCTGTACCTTTAGGACCATCCTCTTCTCCTTCAGGAATTCCTATAAGATGAATTCTTTATCTTTTGGAGTGATCCCACAACTCTCTCAGGGAATGATCAGTTTTTGCTCTCCATTTGTCTGCCTCTTTGAGCATTTGGGAACATTACAAAGTTTTGTCTTCAATTTCAGAGATCCTTTCTTCTGCCTGGTCAACTTTATTACTGAATGATTCTACCATATTTTGGAGCTTCTTGAATAACTTTCTCATTTCCTTGAGCTCTGATATCTCTTTTCTCATTGTGTCCATATCTTTAGTGACCTTTTCTTTGAATTAATTAATTTCTTGAGACAACTTTAGAACTATTCTTTGGATTTTAATTTCTAACTTTTCTTCCATTATTTTCACCTTATTTGCCACCCATATTCTAAATTTGATTTCTGACATTTCAGCCATTTGTTTATGCATGGCATTTTCAGTTGTATCTCCTTTGTCACTCCTCAGGGAGTTGATCTACTCTGGTTATTCATGTTTCCAGAGTTCTTCCATTGGTTCTGCACCATGTTTATTTTCCACCATTTGATTATTAGAGCTGGTAGGATGAGATTGAATTGGGGTTCAACCATCCCCTTACCAGAGCGCTAGTCTTGTAATTGTGGCTTATCTCCTACAACCTTACAAAGGCCCCTTTCAGAGTTTTGGCCAGAGACTCTGAGGACCTACTTGGTGAGACAGTGTAAGCTAGCTCTGTTTTGATATCAGATACCTCAACCTAAGGTATTAGGTTTAAATCTCAGCTGTGGAGAGATACAGACAACTGCAGTGCTCCACCCCCACTCTTCTTTTCTGCTACAGAACTTCAAAGATCAACCTCAGAGTATCCCTGGGTTAGACAGCCCCAGACATGAGTTCCAATCAAATTGTCTCAGACAGTACAAACCCTGCCCAAAAAACAGGGATCAAAGGGTCTCGAACAGTGCAATTGGAGCCAGGGGTCCATGCCCTCACCCACCAGAATCAGTCCACACTGGTGTCTGCTTCTCTGCTTACCAGCCCAGTTGAAGCCAGGGACCACATCCCCACTCTGTTTGCCAGCCCAGTTGGAATCAGAGGAACACACCCTACCCACCAGTCTCAGTCTGCACCTGGCAAGCCTCTGCCACTGGGCCTAGTTGGAGTCAGGGAACCACGCCCCTGCCCAAAGGTCTCCATCCACACCCAGAGTCTTGCCTGCTCTGTTGGAGTCAGAGGACCACATCCTACCCTCAGGTTTTAGTCCACACCCAGCAAACTTCTACTCACCAGCCCCCTGGGGCCCAGGACCAGCCCCACCTGCCAAACTCAGTCCATACCAGGCACTCTCTCACTTTGGAGCACCATCACAGCCAGGGGTTCTGCCCACACTCCTGCCAGACACAGCCTGATCTGAGGGTCAACACCACCATTGCCCCGACAAAATCATAACCAGGGGACTGCTCCTCCTCCCACTGAGTGTCTCTTTCTTCCCATGCCCTCTTCCCCAGTAGTCATGGATTCCATCCTGATGTTCAGTGCTCCATACTATGCCCAGATCTCTCAGGGAAATATCAAACACTCTGAACTGTGCAGGGAGCAGAACTTCAGACCACCATGTGAGGGAGGAAGGGTGGATTGGGAGTTTGGAATTGTGGAGGAAAATATTTGTTCAATTTTATGCCTGGCAGGGTGGGGTCTAGAATCATAAGTGGGACCTCCCTAGAGAAAGAGACCCGATGTTTAGCAGCTCTTTCCAGTGAGGTAAAATGAGAGGTGGGGCCTCCAGTTTGTGGGAGGGGTCTCCCATCCTCTAGTCCATAGTCTTTGTACCTGAAATTTGTTTTCTTGGATGCTCTTCCTTGGAGTCACAACTTGCGGAACTTCTTTCTTGGCTCAGTTCCCACCTTTGGCTTCATAGAGTGTAATTCTGTCCAGTTTTTCTCCCTCTAGTCAGGAGCCTCTGCGAGGATTGCTACTAGTTGGCCATCTTCTCAGAATCTGTATGTTAATTTTTTATCCTGTAGCTTTCTGAATTTATTAGTTCCAAAAGATTTTATTTTATTTTATTTTATTTTTTTATTGAATCATAGCTGTGTACATTAATGCAATCATAGAGTACAATGAAGTTTTTTTGTTTTTTTTTTTTAAAGGAAGCACCGCAATTTGTTAGTTCAAAACTTGGTTTGCATTGGCCAGTCACAGTTATTATATCACGCAAATAACCACAGGAGGAGTGACACCTCGCACCAGCTATCTCTCCTAGGGACATGTATACATGGAGGCAGGGTCAGTTTGTTGAGCAAGCATGAGGCTGGAACCACGATTACTCCCAGACCATTTTGAACAAGGAGAATTGAGGACTGGTCAGCCCCAGAGATAAGTAGAATTTGACCACTGTCTTGGCAGGAGGAGAGAACAGTCTGTCCTCAAAGAGACCTCAGTCACTAGCTGGGCTAAGCAGTCCTCACTCTGAAGAAGGAATCACCAAGATCAGATGACATCTGGCCCAGGAATAGGTGGAAATCCTAGGCTGGGACATGGAAAGAGAAAACAAGGCCAAGGCAAAACATAAGGACATCTCCCTTCTTCCCTCTGGCTTCCTTTTGCCCACACCAAGATCTTAGAATTGAGCAATGTCCTCAACCTTTCCTTTCTTTGACCAGAGAGACCCTTAAGACTGCAGGGATTTTCTCTAAGCTTAAAAATAAGTTGCATTTTACTTTCCAAAAGCAATTCCTGGACTTGGTCAGAAGTCAACGGGGTCAAATTGAATCAAATATCATACCAATGTTCTCACATCAGTGCAGGCAGTCCCTGAGTTACAAACATCCAACTGACGTATGGCTCACACTTACAAATGGGGGCTATCTCAGGTAAGAGGTAAATGTACCAGTCCCAACTTGCATACAAATTCAACTTATAAACAAATCCACAGAACCAATCTCACTCGTAACCCAGGGACTGCCTGTAATGTGAGAGTGATTTGGAATGTTTTACTATGCAGCAATAGCTAACAGATAATAGCTGTTTGCTAGTCCTTTGAATTTGGGTGATTTACCTAAAAATCTAAAAGATTTTTTTATGGAGTCTTTAGAGTTTTCTGTATTCATGTATAAGACCATGTCATCTACAAAGAAGGACAATTTTAGTTCTTCCTTCCTGACTTGGATGGTTTTGCTTTTTCTTGACTTGTTACTTTTTTGAGATAGGATCTCATTCTGTTGTCTGGGTAAGAATGCAGTGGTGTCATCATAGCTCACTTCAACTGCAAATTCTTGGACTTAAGCAGTCCTCCTCCCTCAGCCTCCCAAGTAGCTGGGACTATATGTTCCAATGCCTTGATAATTTTTCCTAATTTTTGTAGAGACAGAGTCTTACTATGTTGCTCAGACAGGTCTTGAACTCCTAGCCTCAAGTGATCCTCTTGCCTCTACTTCTCAAAGTGCTGAGATTACAGATATGAGCCACTACACCCAGCCTTATTATTCTTTTTGATGCCCAAGTGACCCAGCTGTGGCCACCTTCATACCACCTTCTATGTCATTTTGACACAGATTATTAATCATGGAAAGCTTCCTTGCTTTCTGACAGAAGTAACTATCTCAAGCTCAGCCTCTATCTTCTCTGCTCCAGCCCTAGAACCAGCCATCTCTTAGAGGTCCTTTAAGCAGGGAATATATTGAAGAACATCCAGGTACTAGGATGTTTGTTATTACTGTAAGGACTTTGCTTGTAGGCTATTCCATTTATAGATATGTCATTCTTAGCCTTCTACTTTTACTCTTTGTTCTTGAATTAGCACACAGCAGTCCCACTCTAGGTGCAACCTTCTCCTGTGTTTGGTTTGGCCAGTGAAGGGTTTTGCAGTTTGAGGAACATTTCAGAATTCTGCCTTCCTTCCTGTTGCACCATGGTTAATTTCACACCAGTTCTGCTACCTTTGGGTTTGAGGTTTTCTAAGGGCTCTCAATCTCTGAGTTTTGCTGACAATGTTGATGTTGTCCCTGAGTTTTGTCTTTTCTTAGTCATGATGTTTCGCCTGGTTTTCAGAAATTGAAATAGGTTGATTAAAAACTGAGCTGCTAACAATCCCTCTACACAATTTTCAATCCAATTAAGGGGTGAGCAAGTGACACAGACATTAGTCCGAATGCTTCATCCTCTTGGTGATGGTTATTGGTCAAGGAAGAGCACTGACACATACCTATACAGTAAAATGCCATCTGGGACTCTTGCTTGAACTACTGAGCTAGAGCAGCTGAATGTAAGAAATCTTGGAATTGCTAGTAGCTAATGGAGAGAACTTAACTGAGCCTGAAGCCACCATGGAGAAGAGGATTAAAAGGTGGAGAGAGAGAGGTTTCTAAGGACTACATTTGAGCTTCTGGGTCCAGCATTTTTAGGAACCAGACCAAATCTAGATTTTTCATTTATATAATTTAAAAAATTATTTTTGATTTGCCTGTAGTCCCAGCTACTTGGGAGGCTGAGGCAAGGGGATCACTCAGCCCAAGAGTTTGAGGTTGCTGTGAGTTATGTGGGGTGCCAAAGTGGGACTCTGTCTCAAAAAAAAAAAAAAAAAAAAATTTTTTTTTGATTAAATAAAACAATTAAGATGACTTGTTCATCCCAGTGGGTGGCACATAGTAACTCCCCAATATATGCTACCATTGTTACTTTGAGGACCAATTTGAATTAAGTTTCCATCATTAGTAGGTGCAATAATAATACTAAGAAAATAATAACAAAGATTTTTAAGAACTGTGCTAGGCACTTTACATATTATTTCCCTAAATCCTCACTTTAGGCCATAAGATAAGTATTCTTATTCACATTTTATAGGGTTAAATAGAAACTGAACCTTCAAAATGTTTAAGTTGTTCGTATAGCTAGTCAGTGGTAGAACTGAAATTTCACCTTTAGCATTTGAAGTCTAGAATCCATGCTCCAAATCACTTAAAATTGTCATATGAATGCAAATATAGTCTAGTAAGGGGGAGGGGGAGGAGAGACAGGTGGAGGAGGATGGAGGGATGATGGAGGGGGAGGATGATTGGTAGAAGGAAGAAGGACATTTTGCGGGATCTCACCTAATGTGCACCATGTGAGGGTGTACAGCACACCCCCTGGGTGAGGGGTTCTTTTACAACTTTTACCTTGGCAGTGAGAACAATGTAATCTAAAAATTTGTACCCTTATATTAATTTGAAACAAAAAAATAAAATTATGTAAAAATATTTTAAAACCCCAAAAAACAAAAAGCAAAAAAAATTGTTTGTGATTTAAAAATAATCAGAAAGCACATGAACCCCCTCCCCCATCCCTCTCGATTCTCCCGCCTCTCCCCCAACCACTTGAATGTAGTCATGTTTTTCTGTAATGTGAGCATGTAGTTATTCTCACCTAAAAAGCACAATGTAGGGGTATACGGCACACTTCCTGGGTGATGGGCTGGGCTACAACTTGTACTTTTCCTAACATTCAAACAAACTGTTTGTACCCTTATATTGATCTGAAATTTTATAAAGGTATTATTGATACACTATGTATGAATTATATATCTACCATGTCTCTAAAAAAAAAAAAAAGAAAGAAAAAAGAAAAAATCAGAAAGTATAGGCACTTACAGAAAGCAGGCAGAAAATCACCTATACCATTGTGCTTTGTCAAGAAATATGTCTGTGTGTTTAGAATCTAAGCTTTGTTAACTGCTCATGAAGTTGGATGCTGCTCTGATTCTCCCAGCAGTGTAACCATAATAGCTCCACACCAGATTTTATAACAAAATGCCCAGTTTCACTGTGCAAAATTCTTCACATTGATTTCTTTGAAAGCTGCCATGTGAAACAATTAGCAGAGTAGCTGAACAACTGACCATGGTGGGATAAGGAACGCAAGATTTCCAGGACAATGCTTTATTTGTCAAGGGGAAATTCTGTTCTGCAGTCTCTCACTGCCAAAGCAATGGGATTTCCCCTCCTCGATAAATGGGAATAGCATGTTTGAAAATATGCACTCTTTACCATTAAATGAAAATGATTTCATTAAAGTGTTCAAATTAAATTACTATCCATTCTTCTTTTTAAATATGTTTGAGAATAAAAGAGTTTACCCAAAGTGGTGTTACCGCTACAGATTCATTTTTCACCCTATCTCTTCTCAGCAGCTTTGTAATGATCATCCCATTAACAAACTCTGATGCTTTTCTATACTCCTTCTCAAAAAAATAAAAAAAGAAAAAATAAAGAAAAGAAAAGTAAGAAAACAGTTAAAAAAAAAATAATGAAGATACCCTATCCCATCAATATCTAATTGGTACTTCTCTAGGGAAAAAATACATTTTTAAAGTACAATTATGTTGCTTTTAATGCCTAATGATAATTCTGTTCAGTTTACAGCCAGCCTGTCTGAGTTAAGTACTACTGTCATTTCCATCTTACAAGTAAGAAATCATAAGCCCAGAGAAGTTAAAAAAGCTGACCAAAAGCACACATCTAGTGAGTGAAAGGGTGTCAATCTGGAGGGTACCAACATTCATGCTCGTCATTTCTACTCCCCCCCCCCCCCGGTTTTGGGTGTTGGGGGGGGGGGGGGGGGGGGGGTGGGGGGGTGGGTGGGGGGGCGGGGGGGTGGGGGTGCGGGGGGGGGGGGGGGCGGGGGGGGGGGGGGGGGGGGGGGGGGGGGGGGGGGGCGGGGGGGGGGGGGGGGGGGGGGGGGGGGGTGGGGGG
>CAUYPK010087400.1:0-24470 GCA_963574355.1 Loris lydekkerianus | reverse complement strand
GTCACACAGCTCACAGCAACCTCTAACTCCTGGGCTTAGGCGATTCTCTTGCCTCAGCCTCCCGAGTAGCTGGGACTACAGGCGCCTGCCACAACACCAGCTATTTTTTGTTGTTGTTGTTGCAGTTTGGCTGGGGCCGGGTTTGAACCCAGAACCCTAGGTATATGGGGCTGGTGCCCTACCGACTGAGCCACAGGCACTCCCCCATTAGTTCTCCATTCTTGTGATAGTTTACTAAGAAGAGTGGGTTTCAACTCCATCCAGGTTAATGTAAAATCTTTTTAATGGGTGAATAGTATTCCATGGTACACATACTTTTTTTTACTATTAGACATTAGTATCTTCACTTGTCTACATATTAAATTCCAGAATTCCTGACTAGAATGTGAACTCCATGCTGGACAAAGACCTTGTCTGTCTTGGTCACAAATGTCCCCCCAGACCTCCAAAACATTCACTAGGCCAGAAGAAGCGCTAATCAGTGTAATCTGGTTCTTGTACCCTCAATGAATCCCCAACAATAAAAAAACTTTAAAAAATATTTGCCGAAGGAGAGCATGACTTTAGTATTTCTAACCAACACTCTTGCTTGATTCTCTGGCCTTGAGCACCTGGGACTGCGATTTGGTCTCCAAAGGCCATGTAAGTTGCTGTGACTAGGGGCTCTCCGTGCCAGCACAGCCCCGGTTTCTCCACAGATCAACATGGCCTAGGTCTAGACATCATGCTGTGAGTCTGGTTCCGATAAGCATACCTCTGAGAATGATCCCATCCCAGACTGTGAACAGCTGGAGCCCGAGATGTTGGGATGTGGAAAGACCAGCCAGGTTCAACCTTCCCCTGATGCCCTGGGGAGTCGGCCTCGGAGGCTTTGCTTAGGCTCAGACTCTGGCCTAGCCACTGCTGTGTCTTATTCGAACTTTTAAACAGATCATGGAGGAGGATCTGGGTTTTATTTTTACTGAGTACTTTACTTCTTTCTGTAATAATTATTCATTTTGAAAACAAAATTTTTCAAACATGTCTTGCCAGGTTTAATACCAGCACTAAACTAGTTAGCCGAGTGACCAATCCAAGAGAGACAAGTGAGGGTGTGGCTGTGCGGGCACATGGAGCCTTTTAGAGCTTGGCAGAACTTGCTTTCTTAACATTCTTAACCAGCCATAGAGCCCTCAGCTCCCTCTGCCTCGGGGGAGGGTGATAGGGTATTACAAAAAATGATAAGGCTACGATGAAATGCGCAGGGCCTTTCAGGGTGGTCCTACAGAGTGCCGGATGGGACCGTGCCTTGGTCTTGCCCCCAAAAGCCAGAGCACCCTAGGTGGGAGGAGGACCCTGCATCCACCTGGCACACGGGCTGACCTCCATCAGGCAGCAAAGCTGTTCCGAGCGCCACCTCTGTCCAAGCGCAGTACCATGCCCTGAGTACACTTCACATCAATGATTCTTTCATGTTATTGAAATTAAACAATACTCCTCATGCTCTTCTCATTTATATAACCGTACCAGTAAAAACTCTCATGAGTCAGAAAGGAGAGAGTTTGAGGGCTTAAGTTCATCTTTTATCATAAGATAGTCAGTCACCATTCACCAAATGTGGGCCGAGTTCCCCAAACGCACATTGCTTTAATAGGAACATTCTCTGGTCATTATTAATTAATTTATTCATTGATTCATCAGACCTTTCAGGGTAATTTACGGCATGAAAAGAGAGATGATGATAGAAATGTGGACCTGTTGCAAAATGTCTACAATACAAGCTTGAATGATTCACATTAGAAAATATTAAAAAGTTTTTCAATATTGAAAGTACAAAAATTAAAGGGAAAACATGTATGGTGGTAAATTACAATGTGCTAATATATAAGAAAAGCAATTACATATCATCACTTGCAGTAATATGGTTATTATAATAATGGGGCATTATAAACATGATATGGTTATTATAAAATAATAGAGAATTTATCTTATCTTTTTTTGCATTAAGATGTAATACAATTACACTCTGAGAACAAATTATGCCTTCTATTGTCTGCATGAGACATTAGCTAGGCCCGGATAGAACACTAGAAATTTTTTGTTTGGTGAGTGCTTCTTTTAGGGGTCACCTGCCCAGAAACTGCTCCATCCACGAGCACGCTCGGGGATCTGGCTGCTGAGCAGACAGGAAGACCAGAGATGGCTCCTGCCCGGGAAGCAGCGCTCACACTCTGAGTGCGCTGGCTCCGAGGGTGGCCTTGATTTCGAAGGAAGTACTCCTTCCTTCACTTGGTCCTGACATTTGAGAACTAGAGAGAACCTTCTGGAATGACAATGAATCTCTCCTCAACCTGCAGAGGCACTTCAGCCAAGGCCTCAGAGCAGGAGTGGAAAAGGCATCCCCCACCCGCTAGCCCCCCATTCTTGCCACAACCCCAGAGCTAAGTAAGCTTCGTGAACTTGAAGCTGCTCTGGACTTCGGGTCTTGGTCAGATCCAGCAGGGCTGGGGAGGCACCACCCGTGCCCGAGTGCCACACGGTGCTCCGTGCAGTTTGTTCCCACGAGACAACAAGGCTCATGCTCTGCTTGGGCAATGCCTTATTTTGACTGAGAGCCTGATGGAACTGTTGCCAAGGGCAAGGAAGGGAAGGAAGCCAGATGCCAGAGAGGACAAAATGCTCAGCATGGCCTGTCGGCTTCCTTTTTGGTGACAGGACAAATGAAATCAACGTCCTCCACTCCCTATGGTCCATGAAGACCCCTTCCTGCAGCTGTGAACCACTAGCCCCCCTGGGGAGAGGCACTTTACCTATCTCCCAGTGACTTCAGAAGGCAGCCCTGGGGAGGGAGTCGGCAGGGAGCCTGGAAGCAAGAATCCCTGCCAAGTGTGTTCTTGAGCAAGCTGCCAGCCTCAGTTTCCTCATCTGAAGTAACATATGTGCTTTGGGCTAAGAATAGTCCCTGCTGCACTGGGCCACGGGGAGACTTCAAGGAGCTCATCCCTGCCAGCCAGGGCCCTCCCCAGGGTTAGCTGTCTTCATCTGCTGTTCTTGAAAAGAGCCAGCATAACCCCAAGCACTACCTCAGGCCCACACTTCATTGACACCTGCCAACTTTGGCAAGTCCTGACCACTCCCCACCCACCGAGTCAGAGTAAGCCTCCTGCAGGACCCTCCAGTGTCGATCACTCCACCCAGGAGCACCCAGCTCAGACTGTCTGATCATGTTTCCAAATGAAAGTACACTTATAATTTGTCTGGCTTCTTAATTTCTCCCAAGACAAAGTGACAGACTCCTCTGCTCCCCCCACCCCCCGCCCCGTGTTGGCTTTTATTCTTCTTCCTTTATTTCTCCATCTCGCCCACGCGTTTCTGCTGTTCAGCCTCCCCGCTGCATTCAGTTGTCACTTCGGTACTAGCCCACTGTCTGCCTGGCAACCCACTATTATGCACTTATTTTATTACTCGGTTTCCTGCCCCAATCTTGTGATTCATTTCTAACCTTTACCAACAGTAACATAACTCCGCTAACCATCCTTTCTTTCCTGCCTACCAGCTTCCTCAACCCTTAACTTCCAGAAGTCAGTGCCTGGTCACTGGTGTTTTTGCAGCACCCAGGGGACAACCTTGTAGGGCAATCAGTTTTGTCTTATGAAGTGCTGCTGTATGTGAAGTTCTCAGGTTCCTCTGAATAAGAACAGGGGAGATAAACAGGTATCAAGAAGAGACATAAAGTGATAAATGGGTCCTTTGGGCAGATCCTGGACCCAAGATAAAAGTCTAAACACTCTTCTTTCTAACCTGAACTTTACCATGTGATTGTGTAACCCAAAGATTATATAAATGTGGGTCAATGTTTACAAACAAGATAATCTATGTATGGGGTTTCCAGGTATTTTCAGAACCATTAAGGAACAGTTTAAGAAAAAACAGGAACGTCTTGTTTTGTGGATGTCCCACTCCCAGGAAACCCAACAAAGCTGTATAGCAAAAACACGCAGTGACTGGAAGGGCCATGTTAGCGTGGAATCTTCTAGGGAGATGGTGGGAACAGAGAAGAACAGCAGAGAATCTTGGAATCATAGGACATTAAGAACTGGAAAGGCCCCAACCATTTCATCCAACTCCTTAATATTCAGATGAGAAAAGGGAAGCCCTGGGAGGTCAGGAGAACAGACCAAGAACAAGGTCCTGGGCTTGTGCCTCCAGAATCCAACTTCTTCCCAACAATCACATTTTGTGTAAATGTGAGGTTCAGACTAGGAATTTAGGTTAGGAAAAGGTCTTTGAAAATGTGTGTGCGCACAGAGTGTAGCTGGTGACGTTCAGACCAGGTAGTCACACTCATAATTTGTTTCTCTTAAATAAAAATAATTTCCACATCCTTCAATCAGTGATTTAAAAAAAAAAAAAAACAATATAAAAATGCCCAGCCTAGAGCTTGGCACAGGCAGGCAGTTAGCACCCGGGAGCAGAAATTCTATTCTATTAATAGAGATGATCTAATGGCATCCTGTTAAGTAGTCATAAAAATTAATTACAACCTAATACACTTAGTCCCTCCCCTTTCTTTTATTTCTCCCCTTTTGTCCATTGGTCTCTCTCTCTCTTTCTCTCTCTCTCTCTCTCTCTCTGTAGCAATTTTATTGAGATATAATGCACAAACCCTAAAATCCACCCCCTAGAAATGTATAATTCACTGGGTTTTAGTACATTCACAGAATTGTACAACCATCACCCCCATTACTTTCAGAACATTTCATTCCACCAAAAGAAATCACAGACCTTAGCCGGGCGTTGTGGCGGACACCTGTAGTCCCAGCTGCTCGGGAGGCTGAGGCAGGAGAATCGCGTAAGTCCAAGAGCTGGAGGTTGCTGTGAGTCCTGTGACGTCACGGCACTCCACCGAGGGCGGTAAAGTGAGACTCTGTCTCTACAAAAAAAAAAAAAAAAAAGAAAGAAAGAAAAAGAAATCACAGACCTGTTGCTGTTCACTCTGCATCACTACCTTCCCTCTAGGCCCTGGCAACCACCAATCTACTTTCCATCTCTACAGATTTTTCTATTCTGGAAATTTCATATAAAAGGAATCATATAATCTGTGGTCTTTTGGTCTTGGGGACTGACTTACTGTACTGTTTTCAACTTTCTTCCCCATTGTAACACGCATCATACCTTTATTCCTTTTCATGACTGAATAATAATCCATTGGGCAAATATGCCACATTTTGCATATCTATTCATCAGTTGATGGGCGCTTGGGCTGTTTCCATTTTGGGGGCACCATACATAATGCTCCTGGACCTTCTAACAGTGCTACCCAAACTTACATGGCAGCTGCTGCTGGCCTGACTTTCTCATCATCTTGCCTGTCTGGCCCTACATCTTGCAGTGGAGCAACTAGAGACCAATTGCAGCTGGGTGGAGCCTTGTGGATCTGCCTCAGCAAGGGCCCTGCCTACATGGCAGCAGGTTGTGTAAAATGCCCCTCGTGACATTTCCACATTCCTCTGCACTCCATTACAGACCCTCAGAATTCTGACATGCTGATCTAACAATTTCCATTTTACAGAACTGAGAGAGCTGTGGACAAGTTTTCACATGAAACACTTCTGTTTTCTGTCTTTAGCCTCATTAGCTTCTCAAATTCAGTCTTCACAACTCTGAGAGGTAGGGAGATTGATAATTTTTTAATGAAACTCAGTATCAAAGAAATTAAAATAACTTGGTTAGAGACAAAATCAAAATCTGGCCAGGTCTGTTGGCATCTAATCTTATCAGCTTTCAGTAGAGCTAGTGTATGTAAAAATGAATTAAAATGTTCTTTTAATATTACTTATTTGACAAATAAAAATCAAGACGTTAAACAAGACAAAATTAAAATTGGGTGCCTCAGATTGAATGATGCCAGTCATCTGCAAAAATAATATTGTTATATCAACATTATATATGTCAGAAATGTAGAATGTTCTTACATTTTTAGAAAGTACTTACGAGCTAAGTAAACCATCAATTCTGAATGCCTCTAATTCATAGTAATTCGGACAGAGGTTGGGTTAAAGTTTACCTTTTAAGACCTTTAGAAAAAAAAAAAAACTTTGCTAAGCAAATGAACAGTGTCAACTGGATTTCTGGGGACTGTCGAAACTACTTAAAAGCACAAACTGTTTTTAAACAGTAAGCATGGCAGAGATTGTAAATGCTCTCCATGAGTATTGAATACAGACATAAAGAAAGTCACCAATACAGAGCTTATGAAACAGAGTTCCAAATCACTCTTCTCTGCTTACTTAGTATTTCCCTAAAGAATTTTAGTGTCATACTTCCCTAACTCAGTTCTTGCTGGCTTTCAAAGTAATCAAATATCTTTTTTTAATTGGAAAATAATTTGAACTTTTACTCACTCAGCCAGGCCTTCTCAGACATTAGTCCAAATTATGATGGGACAGCCTATTCTTGTCATGATATAGAGATTTCCAAACCACTGAGTTCTGCTGTAATGAACATTTGAAATCGGACAATAATGCAGGCAAATATTGGCCTTGGGAGATCTTAAGCCTAGTTCTGTCTTTAAAGAGCTGAATACCAAGAGGCCATGGTGGGGTGTCTCTGTAATTTAGAAAAAGGTTATCATGTAAAAGGAGAGAAAAGTATTGAGAGCCTACGGAAGCTCCGTTAACCTCCCGGCAGCACCCCTGAAGGGAATATAACATCGTGCCCCTTTTGCACAGGAACCTGAGGTCCAGGCAGCGTGGTCTTTTCACTCACCCAAGGCTATGCACTGGGCATTTGCGATTCACTCACCAAAGGTTATCACACACTAGGCGTTTGCACAAGGAAGAACAAGAGCTCTTGGAAGAAGTACTTTGCTATAGGGAAGGTTGGCCCATGTGGGGCCGGGCAGTGCTCTGCAGCATGGTTCAGAAGGCTGTGATCTAGCCAACAGCCTTGGGCCCCAGACGAGGAAGGCTAGTGCTAAGGAAGGGAGTGAAGGGAGAAGGTCTGCGGCGTGCCCCTGGGCTCTGCCTGTTCCCCAGTAAATTATGCTTCCGGTGCTTGTTTATAGCAACCACTTGTTCTTTGTCATCAAATGGACAAAAGACAGCATGGAGTAATCCTCAAAAAGGGAGAATCAAAGCAAAACATCGGGCAGGTAGGAGTTTGTACAGGTGTGGGCTGTGGCCATGGTTTGTGGTCTGGGGGATCTGGGGGAGGTATTCTCCTAGATTTGGGGTTCTCGACTGGGGATTCTGCTTCCTGCTTAGGGACAATGGCAGTGTCCAGAGACATCTTTCGTTGTCACAACTGGAAAGTCCTTTCTGGCATCTAGTAATAGAGGGCAGAGATGCTGCTACCCCCCATAACACTTAATTGTCCACCCCAAACCTCAGCAGCCCTGCCCTAGACAGCCTGCCTCTCTGCTCCGATCTTACCCTCACTGAAAGCCCTTCACCTCCTGGCTGTTTGCTTTTGTTGCTGGTGTTCTCACAATAGATGCTACTTTTTCTACCAAACTGTGACTACTGATATTCCCAGTAACGATGGCAGCTCCCGTTCATGGTCGTCATGCCACCTGCTTCCCCTACGGGACCATGCTCAATACAAGGGCAACATCAAGCCATGGAGGTCGATGACATTTTGATCTCAATTTCCTTGTCAGATCCTGAATCTCAGAAATATGAAGCAGCTTACTTCAGGTCACGCAGTTGGGAGAGGATCCACAGACTGTCTCCAGGCTACACTTGCAACCACTGCACTTACAGGCACTCTACCAAGTGATCATCCCACTTGAATGATCATTGCTTATCCTCGGACCCAGCAGTTTACATACGTGTCCTCCTTCCATCTTCTCTACAACCTTGCTCATAAGAGGTGTGATCTCCAGCTCATGAACAAGGAAGCTGAGGCTCAGGGAGGTCTGGGCTCTCAGAGATCATCAATGGAGCTGGGACAAATCTCCCACACCTGGCCTGCCTTCCTACTTGATTCCCATCATGGCCATCTCTAACTTATCATCACTGTCCCCGCAAGGAACAGAGGACTCTGAGTGGTCTGCCTGAGGTCCAGGCAGCGTGGTCTATTCACTCACCCAAGGTTATCATGTGAGTGGTAGATATAAGGTGTCTCCCTCAAAGGGAAGTGCTTTTGTTGTAAACTAAGAAACTAGCACCCTAGTCGATAAACCAGTGCCTTCTGAGCCTGTTTATTCCACCTGGAGTCCTAAAAGAATCAAGCTTCTGGACCTCCAAGGCTGGACCCTGATCCAGCAACAGCCCCAAGGTGACACCAGGCCTTCTGTGACACTGCTTGCCCTGTGACATTGACCCGTGACAAGAGGCGACAATTAACACAGCAAAATATCACACAAACAGTTGCAGGAAAAATAACAAAAGCCACCTTATAAATATTACCAAGTATGAGTTTGACATTTTTTGCAGATAGCAATTGTACAGAAAAACTTTCACTTACAGATTAAAGCTCCTATGAAAAATGTCCCAGTGATATCTTTAGGTATTATTATCTAGAATAGGCGTCAATAGCTATTACATCTTTAACGTTTGTACTGACAATTCAGACTCAGAAGTGTTCCATCAAATGAAGATGAATATTGTGATATTGCTAAGAGCACAGACATCCTTGAGGCGCGTTCCTTTTATCAGTTCTGCTAGCTTAACTTTCCCAGCTTGCCCTGTTTGAACTCTGCTCTCAAGCAGCCAAACTCTGCCCAGCAAACATCCGCACATTAGCAAACGAAGCAGAAAGCTAATTGGTTTTTAAGCTGCTGTCTACCTACATCCATCACCAACGCACACCACCAGCCCCTGCTACAGCCAGAGTTCATTTGTGCCAAGGCAAAGATTCAAAAGTCTTTTGTCTCAGTTTATTTGACAACTGTTTGTAATTAGAAAATTACCTCTAAATTCATCTTTCAGAAACAACTAAAGTCCAGTCTAATTGCTGAAGGGTAGCTTAGTTTATAACTTTGTCACAGATGGCTGGGAAGAGGCCATAGAAAGTTCTCAGGAAGAAAGCAGACCTAGAGTGGTAAAGCAAATGAGCGGGCAAAAGGTGCGCTGGTGCACGTTAACCATGGAGCCTCCACCTCCAGGGATGTTCCCGGAGCTTCGGGAATGCTCAGTGTCAGAGTCCATTTTTGAGGCCTGAATGCTCACACGGGGCAAATGACGAGAGGGCTGAGCATAGGGACTTCCGTGTGTTGTGCTGGTGGTTGTCAAGGTCAAGGACAACAGCAGTACCCTGGCTCAGGCCCACTGTGAGAACTCAAGACTCTTTAGATGAGGCCCAAGCACTATGCAAGGCTCTGTGGGGCTGGGAAGGACAAGACCGACCAGGCCCTGCCCGGCTAGGTTCTGCACCCCAAGGGGAAGCAAACAATAAACAGACAAACATGTCAATAAGAAAACAGATGAAAGAGATCACAAAACACGGGCTTGTGATGGAAATTGCATGGAGGGAAGGACGGAGGCACAAAACCAAAGGAGCCGCCAGCAGGAATTGGGACCGAGGGACATTGTAAGCAGGGAGAGAGCAATGCCGTCTGAGAAGAAGGGGCCCGCAACTTGGCCTCCTTCTAGATAAAAATTCCAGAGTCAACTAATTAAAGACTGATTCCCTTATGCTTCAGTTCAGGTTCTTTAAAACAGTAAAGACAGACTAACCAGGGGAGCGTCTGCATGAAGGATAACGCGATAAGAAAAATGTTCTGCTTGTAATAATGTCCATGTTACTCAGGCCAAGAGATGAGGATAAGCTTGGTCATGAGTGTGACCTTCATAGCTATACAAAAACAATTGCAACTTCCCAATGCAGATTGCGGCCTGTCTGCCCTCCATGGAGTCCTTTCCCTGTTCAAGCAGTGATGTGCATGCCAGCCAGCGCCCTCAGCACACAGGGTCTGGAGTGCCTGGCTCTCCATCAAAGCCCACACCTCTAATGCTGAAGGAAAAAGCACTACCCAAGGTACTCTGGAGGGTACCAGAGCCTTGACATAAGACAAGAAAGAACTTTCTAAAATATAAATTGTGTCATGGGGGTCAGGCACTGTGGCTCGCACCTGGAATCCTAGCACTTTGGGAGGCCGAGGTGGGTAGATGGTCTAAGCTCAGGAGTGTGAGACCAGCCTGATCAAGACCCCATCTCTAACACAAATAGAAAAACTAGGCAGGCATTGTGGCAGGCACCTGTAGTCCCAGTTACTTGGAAGGCTAAGGCAGGAGGATCGCTTGAGCCCAAGAGACTGAGGTTGCTGTGAGCTGTGACACCATGACACTCTATCCAGGGCCACAAAGCGAGTCTCTGTCTCAAATATATATATATATATATTTGTCTCAAATGTTCATGTTATGCCCTGGCTTAACCCCACCAGTAGCTTCACGTCCAACTTAAACAGTATCAGACCCCTCACCATGCTCCATCTACACCCGGCAGGAGCCGGCCCTGTCTCTACTCCAACCTCATAAGGGCTCTGGAAGCAAGGAGAAGGGAGGGGCAGGTACTCGGAGGAGGCTGGTGGGTCCAGGCAGTCACAGCAGATGGGGACCGGAAGGCGTCATGAAAGAGGCTTCTGAGATGGACTCAGAACAAACTACCAGCAAGAAGACGACAGGGGAGGGCTCATGTGCGTGAGTGTGGCAGCCTCAGCCTCTGTGTCTATGCGTCTGTGTGTGCCAGGGTGGATGGACAGAATAAGGAAAACTCTCCTCTGGGGAGAAATAGGGGTTATGTTCCAGTGAAAATTATAGATCATTTCAATTCCACGTGACAGTCCCTCAGAAAGCTGCAACAACCTCCCCAGTTGAACTTACTAGTTCCAACACAACTGGCTTCTCCTCCCCTGTTGGAAAGGCCACCACTTCTTTTATTTCTGCCACCGAGGTAGCTGTCATGTCACTGGGGGCTCTGGTGGGAGCCCTGGGACACTCCCTCCCGCCCTGATTTTGTGCACACCTGTGGTGACAGAAATGCGTGTGCTTCAGTCTCCCCAGGTACAGAAGGGGAGCTCAGCGTACCCTCCTCTACCTCGGGCTTCCCTCCAAGTGGGGGTCCCCTTCAATCCATGTGCAAGCATAGTCAGGAGGTGGGGGACACCCCCAGAGAAGCCCTCACTTACAAAGCACAGGAGCTGGTGGGTGGCCCCTCCGCACCCACAGAGCTTTAGGTGGGCCATCTGGGGGGCTTCCAGAAGCTCCTCCCTGTCCCCCAGGATAGGCGCCTCGTGGACTGCACCCTCATACTGCCTTTGCTTCCTCTCTGCGTTGTTCTCTGCTCCCTCACTTCTTTCAGGAACCCTCTCCTTATAAACCACCTGCATCCAAGCCCTGGACTCCTGGCCCTGCCTCTAGCAGAACCCAAGTTAAGACAGGAGCTATGACATATGGACTGCGTTTGAGGCCCTCAGATTGGCTCACCCCTAGGAGAACACAGGACTGAAACTAACAGAGGGTGGACTACTGGTTCCATGCCCAGATGCATGTTCCCAGGGGGTGGTGGACAGAGTCTTCCAGGTTGGGTCCACAGAGGAGGGTGTGCCTTGCACAGAAACCCAGGCCAGTATGGGTTTTTTGCACCAGAGTGAGGAGAGGGGGCCAAAGGAAGGGAGGGCTGGGCATTACAGGCTTTTGCACACAAACACGTGGTCAGAATGGGGCAAGACTCTAAAATCCGTTTGGAGACCAAGTCCTGGTTCTGCCAACTACCTCGCAGCCTTGAGACCTCCCAGCAAGTGATTCGTGCCCACGTACCATCGGGAGGTAAATTGAGGCAGCACCCGCCAAGATGGCTTTGGTGAACCTTTTAGCACCACACAAATGCTAATTGTTAACAGATCTCTCATTTGAGAAAAGTCATGTCTTACTAAGTTCATAAAGTGTTTTCAAGTACTGTCAGAATGACTTCCTCCTGTGTTTTCTTGAAAAGGAAAAAAGGAAGTGAGAACCAGTAAAGAAATATCCAGAATAGAGGTCCCCAGCTGGCTTGGGCCCAACCTGGCTCATGCATATCTTTTGTTCAGTTAACAAAAGGGCTTGAAATTTCTTTTAATTAGTTGCACACTCAGATCGGCCTTCTCCAGAAAAACAAGCCGAGCACTCAGCTCTCTGTGGTTGTAGTTGGCTAGACCTGGCAGCAGCTCCCCCTGGGGAGAGGACACTCCACCAGCTCCAGTTGCCGAACTCAATGACTTGCCTGGACCCTAAAGACACATCGCTTTGCAACCTTTGTCCTAGATTTTAAATGTAACATTCAAGTATAATGCAGGCACCTTCCGACACTCCATTTAGACAATCATGCACCAAGTTGGATTTGGGGCTGCAGAAAAGGACAAATCTGATGCACTGGGGGCCCTGGTGCTAGGCCCTTCAGGCACCTCCTGATGCCTTGGCACCCTCTCCATAGGGTCACCCCTTGTGCTATAGGACCCAACCTCGCGGCTGGGCTGGCACGCTACCCCGGGCCCCGTCACAGGCCATCTGTGGATGCAGAAAGGGGCTGGGCCCTGCTGACTGCCTGAAATGAGAAGACTTTGTGAAATGAGAAGACTGTGGGGTGTGGACTATTTGGCATTAAAGGCAATGTCATTATCAGCATCAGTGTGCTTCCAGGGTTAGAGGACAGAAGCCTCAGAGGCCCTTTATATCTTGATAAGACAGGTGTGAAACTCTCAGCTGAGTCTTGTGGGAAAACCCAGTGTTCTTTCTGAGATTTCTACCAATCCCCAAGGGTTTAAATTGTTAGAGTCCTGGGGATGGAGGGTGGATGTGGCCATAAAGGGGTAGCTTGAGGGGTCCTGGTAGAGACAGATAGTTCTGCATTTTGACTGGGGCGGTTACACAAGCTCACATGGTACAGAACCGCACACATAGACACACACACAAATGAAGGCACCAAGAGCTGAGGAACAACTAGACCCACACTGTGCACTGCACTGCCGTCCACTTCCTGGCTTTGATACTGTGCTATAGATCCACGTGTAAGATGTGCTCCTTAGAGAAACTGGCAAAGGGTACGGGGGACCACCCCGAGCACTTTTATGTTTTTGCAATATCCTGTGAATCTATAATTATTTGCAAAACAAAAAAGGTCAAAAATAAACACAAAGGAAATATTTACAGTGTACACTCTGTCCAAGCTACTCATTCTGGGTGAATTCTGCCTACAGGTCACTCTCCCTCTGTGGTACCTCCCTCCCCCTGACTCAGGGCCCACTCCCTTTAGTAGTCACCACACCTCAGGCCATGCCCAGGGAGTCACTCCTCAGGGCATGAGGGAGCCGCATGCAACTTGATACTTAACAGGACACCTTTAAAACTGCTTCAGCCCTTTTACCTACCTCGCTCCCCACCCCCCTCTGGCCTTTTCCTTCCCCAGCCCACTTCTTCCCAGCCAACACCCAAACCACAAAAGACAGAAGCAGAACAGACGAATTCTCCCTTCTAAGGAAGAGCAGTTCATCTGCCTCCCTTAGGATCTTGCTCAGGGGTTTCCTCTTCCATCTTCAGATAACTTATCAAGGTGATTTCCAAAATCTGGACGGTTCTGCTATCATCAGCGATGACCAGGTAGCTGGACCAATATCCTGTCCCCTCCTGAGTCCATTTACAAACCTAAATCTCTTGTTCCAAATGAAAGTGGTCTCTTTCCCTGTCCAGAGTAATGATTATGAGTTGTAATTCTGGAGAAAATACATTTCGGAACATGTATCTGCTGTTGGGGGCCTAACGCAGCCACATACAAACCATTTTCCCTCCTTCTCCTCCTCTTCTTCTAGAAAAAGACACAAAGGATCTAGCCAGCCCCTGGATCCCTGGGCACAGATGCCATCTTTGCACTGCCCAGGTGGGTCACCCGCCCTTTTCAATAAACCTGGCCTGAACATCTCCTCTGGGAACCATCGTTTACACTTTTCGTCAATAAGAAGCCAGAAGTGCTTTCAGCAGTAAAGGTGAACTGTGAATATATTTTCAGCATCGGATTGGGGGTTCTATTTTATATTGTTTTATTATAGTATATAGCCTTTATAATTTCTACAAATAAGGAAGCTGAAGAAGTGCTAACATGCACATTATGTGCAACTCATATAGATAACTAAGTTTGAGATGAAACAAACCCCACACATTTCTTTGAACACTCCGCTCATAGAACTGGGTAAAGTGATTGCACAACTACATGCTCAGGGCCATCCATTCAACAGACATTATTTGTTAATTGCATTGCATGTGCCAGGCATTGATCTGGCACCAGAGAAGAAACAGTGTGGAAGGAACCCTTGCCCTAGGGGAGAAACAGTACTGACTTCCTCAGCAGAGGAAGTTCCATGTTGGGATGCAAGGCCAGCAACTTTTAAATGCTGCGGAAAATTAAGAAGACAAGGGAGACTGGGGTTACAGAGTGAAATAGGGAATCTGGGAAGGCCTTAGAGAGGGGATAGGTGAATAAAATTTGCAGAAAGTTAAAGCTGCTCTTCTGGGGCAAAAGCATCCCAGCAAGGAACATCAAATGCACAGTCTCAAAGCAACAGCCAGCATGAGGCCTGAGCCATCGCAGGGGGCCACGAGGTGGGAGCAGGTGGGAGAGGGTGGTCTGCTCTGAAGTCCAAGAGCAGAAGGGAGTGTGAAGAGCAAGCTCTCACAGCACCTGAAGGCTACGTGAGGTGGCCTTAGTGGTGGTGCGACACTATGGGGTCCTGGGTCTGGGTGGGGCAGGAGAGGTAAGGACAGGTGGCCAGATTCTGGAGACACTTCGGAGATAGATCCATCTGCTCGTGGAATAGATGTGTCTGTGACAGAAAGAGGAACCTCTAAGGTGTTTGGCCAGGGCATCTTAGAGGATTCCTGTTAACGGCCACGGGGAGAGATAAAACAGGAATCCTGCTTTGGACAAGTTACGCTTATCCATTAGATGCTCTGACAGGGACAGGTGGGGGCAGGCAGGATCCAGAGGCTGGAGTCCGGGGAGCAGTCCCCAGGGGGCAGGAACATCTGGAAGCCATCGCACACACGGCTCACTGAAAGCATCAAAACTGGATGAGATTCCTGGGGAGAGGATGCAGAGAAAGGAAAGGTCCGAGGACTGTGCCTGGGACCCCCTCTTATTGAGGGTTAGGAGGAGAAGCCAGAAGCAGTCTAGTATGCCAGGTGCAGCCCCAAGGGGCCGGGTAGCTCTGACGCCGGCTGTGTGAGCGTCCCCAGGCTGCTGCATTCAGTGGCCATCAACTGAGGGGCTTAAGGCTTCACTCTATTCTCCCACCATCCCAGAAGTCAGAAGTTTCAGCTGGGTTGGCAGAGCCGCGTCCCTTCCAGAGGCTCTAGGGGTGGAATTCCTTTCTCTGCCTTTCTCAGCTTCCAGAGGCTGCCTGCGGTCCTTGGCTGGGACCCCTGACTGCATTTCCAAAGTCTGTCTCTGTCTAATCTCTGTCTCTCTGCTTCCCTGTCACTTCTCCTGACTCTGACCCTCCTGCCTGCCTCTTATAATGCCCCTTGGGACATTTGGCCATTTGAATAATGCCCCTTGGGACATTTGGCCATTTGAATAATCCAGGATGACTGTCCCATCTCAAGATCCTTACTCTTTGCATGTGTGCTATTGACATGTAACATTTAAAGAAATTCTGCAGAGCAGAAAAGTAGTCCTTCACACGGACACTGTCAGTACCCACCACCAAGGTAGCTACCACTCTCAGTGGGAAGACCATCTTTTCATATCTTCCCCCTATAATGCTTGTTTTCAGACTCCATTTAATTAGATTAAACACAATAAAGCTTTTATTTACCTATTTACCAAATGCTTCTTTAAAAAGAAGCAGGAGGGGGCTCCAGGCCAGGGCAGCAGCCCCATCTTCTGCCCAGGGCCGGTGGGGAGGCCGGGAGGGGGCCCCGGGGGGCGCAGGGGACTACAGGAACGGCCTGGAGTCTGAGGTGCTGGAGCCTGAGGAGCTGCTGCTGGACCCCGAGACAGAGCCCAAGCCCGAGCCCGAAGAGGAGCCGCCCCAGCCCCCCATCCCCCAGCTCCGGGCTCTGGGCCTGGCTCGGGAGCCCCCGGCAGCCAGGAGGAGGAGGAAGGGCCAGGACTGGTCGAGGGTGACCCGGGGGACGGCGCCATTGAGGACCCGGAGCTGGAAGCGATCAAAGCTCGGGTCAGGGAGATGGAGGAAGAAGCTGACAAGCTAAAAGAGCTACAGAACGAGGTAGAGAAGCAGGTGAATACGAGTCCACCTCCAGGCAGTGCTGGCCCAGAGATCACGTCCAGTGAAGAGAAGATGGAGGCTGACGCCCGTTCCATCTATGTTGGCAGTGTGGACGGTGGTGCAACAGCAGAAGAGCTAGAAGCTCACTCTCATGGCTGTGGTTCAGTCAACCGTGTTACCATACTCTGTGACAAATTTAGTGGCCATCCCAAAGGGTTTGCATATACGGAGTTCTCAGACAAAGAGTCAGTGAGGACTTCCCTGGCCTTAGATGAGTCTCTATTTAGGGGAAGACAAATCAAGGTGATCCCCAAACGAACCAACAGACCAGGCATCAGCACAACAGATGGGGGTTTCCCACGAGCCCGTTACTGTGCCAGGACCACCAACTACAACAGTTCCTGCTCTCGATTCTACAGTGATTTTAACAGCAGGCCCTGGGGTCGCTGAGAGCTACAGGGGCGGGGCTAGAGGGACATCATGGTATTCCCCTTACTAAAAAAAAGTGTGCATTAGGAGGAGAGAGAGGAAAAAAGAGGAAAGAAGGAAAAAAAAAAGGAAAAACAGAAGATGACCTTGACGGAAAAAAATAAAAAATTAAAAAAAAAAAAAAGATATACTGTGGAAGGGAGGCGAATCACATAACTAACTGCCGAGGAGGGGCCTGCTTTGGGGTAATAGGGGAAGGCCCAGGGAGTGGGGGCAGGGGGCCGCTCATTCACTCTGGGGATTCGCCATGGACACGTCTCAACTGTGCAAGCTGCTTCCCATGTTTCCCTGCCCTACTTCACCACCTTGGGGTTGCTCAGGGGTAGGTGGGCAAGGGTGGTGGAGTCTTTTTTTTACCCAGGGCTCTGGAAGGACACCAAACTGTTCTGCTGGTGACATTCCTCGGTCTTCTCCCCATCTTTCACAGTCCCCTCCTGCCTGCTCCTGTCCTTCCAGGTCTACCACCCATCCCACCCCTCTTTTCTGGCTCTCTGCCAGTCAAGATTGCCTGGTGATCTGTTTTGTTTCCTTTTGTGTTTCCTTTTCTGTTTTGAGTGTCTTTCTTTGCAGGTTTCTGTAGCCAGAAGATCTCTGTTCCACTCCCAGTGGCTCCAGTGTAAATTTTCCTTCCCCCCTGGGGGAATGCACTACCTTGTTTTGGGGGACTTTGGGGATGTTTTTGTTTTTCAGATTTTTGTTTGTTTTTTTTTTTTTCCTTTGCTTTTTTCCCCCTTTTATTTGGAGGGAATGGGAGGAAGTGGGAATAGGGAGGTGGGAGGTGGATTTTGTTTATTTTTTTAGCTCATTTCCAGGGGGAGGGAATTTTTTTTAAAATATGTATCATGAATAAAGTTGTTTTTGAAAATAAAAAATAAATAAAAAATAAAAAGAAGCAGGACAAGGTAAGAGGTTCTAATGACAAAGTTGTGGAAAGTTCTGGAACACCTGGTAGACTTTTATGTAATTGTCAAGTCCCCGTTCTTGTACCCTGCCTCTTCCCCCTTGTAAACACTGCAAACAGCTTTAAGAATTCTCCCTTGCACCTCCTTTGTCCCTACACTCCACACCTCTGTGTCTAAGTCCATAAGCCACGCTGAATTGCTTGTTAAATAAGAGCACATTCTCTGTGTGCGCACAGCTAAGGTCAAAGTGCACCTATCTGTACACAAACAATATTTGCCCAGCAGATTAACCGACATGTTCTGAAATGACACTCCTTTGCAACCTATTGGTTGAAATCAGACAGAAGAGATCGGAACTGTTTATGTACTTTTACGGTACAAATTATCTGTGTAACACTTCGAGCCAAACTTACCACGTCAGACAGGATAAGTCATAGTTTACAGACCAGGGGCTCGTCAGGCCTCCAAGTAATGACAAATAAACAGAGACAACAAACCATGTCGGGGATACACTTGGAGTCCACTCTCCAGTTGTGACAGTACGCAGTATGGCAATCCACATTCCAGCTCTTTTTCCCTTGAACCTGAGCCGATTATAGGAACACACACAGTTGAGGCAGGGCTAACAAATATTAGTGCCGAGAGCTACGTGCTGGCCTATTATGTGTCAAATTCTCTTTACTTTCAAGCAGGTCCTTCATATGTCTTGGGAGATGACACATACAGTGTCAAAGCTGGAAATTCTGGGTGCCGGATTACATTTTAAACAAGCCTTCTAAGCACTCCCTTTCCAAAGATATAGATATCAGAATTAATTATAAATACCCCATGGCACAAAGAGACAACTGTCGGATGAAGTAAAGAGCTCTTGAAAGGTTTCTTACCATGAAGAGGTCAGAGACATCATTAAGTTGCTCAGGTAAATATCAACGCAGAGCAACAAGAGAAAACTCACCATGACATTTATTTGTGTAAGACCACAGCATATAAAAATCAGATCCTCCCTCCATGCACACCAGAGAGGCCATAAAAAAAGAGTGGCCAAAAGCTAACAAACTCCAACATTCAGCTATTTCACAGATAGCTGTTGATGGCCTGTCCCCAGCACTATCTATGCATTTTGGATGCAGCAGTCAGCAAACCTGCTGAAGACCCCTGCCCACACAGAGCTCTCTCCTCCACGGTACTCATAGCACATGTAGAAAACAGAATCTGTGTGTGTATATCTATCCATAAGTAATATATATTTAAGTATATATTTGATATATATTAAAACATAGAAACACAGCTGTGTTTATAAATAGAAAAACAACTATGGAGGTTTGACATACGGTAGAACCTTCATAGTTGACCACTCCTGACACTGCCCATGTCGGTCAGTTGACCTGATTTGCATAGACCAGGCACACACCACTTTTAGGTATCAGCACAGTAGGCCTAGCTCCTTATGTTGACCTTTTCTGTGTGCTGACCAGTTTGCTTTGTTACAGTCACTTAAGGTGGTCAACTCACAGAGGTCCTACTGTTTAGGGGTGTGTGTATATAAAATTATATATACATGGCAATTAACAAAGAACATAATAAATAGCAAATTATATAGTATTTAAGACAAAGATACTCTAAATCACAGTTCTCACGACTTGAGCAGGTTTCTTAACCTTTCTATTTCCTTCTCCATGAAAAGGTGATTATGATGCTGCCCCCTCATAGGGCTTTCTGTCACACGCTTAACTCATGTCACACACTCAACACAATCAGTCAAGGGCCCCCCTTCTTGCTGAGAGTCTAGGGCAATTCCAGCCTTCACTCAATATTTCACTATCAGGCTCTTTTTTCACTCAGGCACCTCAAATCCTTATGTGCTTGCCAAGTGCCTCATAAAGATTTTATGCTCAAGTTGGGGCAGCCAGGGAACAATTAAGTGGTAAACCTCATGACATGCTGGCAGCAGCGAGCAGACTGAGAGTGTTTGCTACAGATGCCCACAGCACTTCCTGGCCTCCCTCATCTTCTATGGACACATGGGCTTTTTTTCTCAAAATATTGTTCTTATTTATAATTTGTACCTCTCTAGATGACTCTATCCCAGTTCCAAATAGTTGGAACTCTCCCCCATGCCCACTGTCAGGAGCACATGTGGAGAATGAGGTTCTCAACACAAATAGTTCAGCAAAATGTGTTGGAACGTTTGCCCTCAGTGGCCCAGTGCCAGCTGGAGTTTGGCAGCTGGAGTTGCCACAACAAAATACCACCGACTGAGTGGCTTTAAGAACACACATTTATTTCTCACAGTTCTGGAGGCTGAAGTGCAAGATCAAGATGGCAGGTTTGGTTCCACTGAGCAGCCCCCCACAGGCCTGCAGAAGGCCGCCTTCTCCCTGTGTCCCACATGGTTGCTGGTCGGTGTGCACGTCCCTGGTGTCTCTCTGTCTGTAAGGAGACCATGCAAGCAGGATTCAGGCCCCATCCCCCCAGTATCGTTTTAATCACCTTCCTGGAGGCCCCTTTACCGGTCCTCTTTACAGGTCCTAACTGCCTCTTTACAGGTCGTTCCTCTATACACGGTGACATTCTGAGATACCAGGGGTTGAAACTACAACATACAAACTTTGGGGGGCACAAGAATAGAGGTCCATCCCTGACTGAGCAATACCCTTCACAGGGCATTTCTTTCCTTTGAGCTCCTTGGCTGATGACAAGCTGACAACGTGGAGCTGCCATGGGACATCACCGCCTGCAATGCAACACTCAACACCTGTGCTGGAGCCGGGACCTCGAGGAACCCATTAGGCAAGGAGCCAGGAAGGTAAAGATCACCTGTCCACCACGTGGAAGGCCCCAGCATCATGGTGCAGAGGCATAACAGACATCACTGCTGCCTGGAGGTGGCCAGCCACCAGCAGCTCCACGGTGGTCACTGGAAGAGTGCACAGCCTGCCCATCACCACACCCCGCACCCGCAGGAGACAGAGAAGCATCCCAAGAGCAGGGCCTGGGTCTCAGCAGGGCCTTGTGCCAGCTCTCCGGCTGCCCTGCACGGTGCTATTATATCTCCCATTTTGGGAACTCAGCAGTCACATCTACCTTGGCCAAAGCGAAGCCCTAGGCAAAGCTCTGGATACAAGAAACAAAAGACACTTGGTCCCCTTACATTTAGCACAGCCAAGGGGATCATCAGGAGATGGGTCTGGGCCAAGCAGGGGAGGGTGTTGTAGGAGGAATAGCCAGAAAGGCGTGTGGGGCAGATAAAGCCAATCTGAGGAGTTCACACTGGACACGGAGGGTGTGGGCCCAGGAGTTCATCCTTCTTTTCACCTGAGACCAAATGCATCTATCTTGATTCCCTAAAACACAGAGATTGAAAGTTTACCTGGTAGAAACTGCTCCACACTCGGGCGGTGCCTGTGGCTCACTGAGTAGAGTGCAGGCCCCATATACCAAGGGTGGCGGGTTCCAACCTGGCCCCAGCCAAACTGCAACAACCTAAAGGAAAAAAAAAAAAAAAAAAAAAGCCGGGCGTTGTGGCGGGCACCTGTAGTCCCAGCTACTCAGGAGGCTGAGGCAAGAGCATCACCTAAGCCCAGGAGTTGGAGGGTGCTGTGAGAAGTATGACGCCACGGCACTCTTCCAAGGGCGATAAAGTGAGACTCTGTCTCTTGAAAAAAAAAAGAAAAAAGAAACTGCTCCACACACTCAGGGTACCAACGGGATCACATCTCTGATTTTTCTAAAGTCACCTGAGCTGCACAGTCCTCTGAGCCAGAAATCCAGCAGCTGCCTCCCCCAATTTATCATCCAAAAACACAGGGAGGCTTCGGGAGGGAGCAAAGTTTAGAAAACTGCAGGCCTGTCTTGCCAGCGTCCTCCCTTTCCCTTCTGAGGTCCCTCTCCGGTCCCCCTGTGTCTTGTTCTCTTTTTCCCTCCAAATCTAACTAATGTCCCCGTTCCATGTTCCTTGCCCCACTGGCCTTATAGCTCCTTTTAAAATGTGTTTTTAATGGGTATTTGACATTTCTAAGCAAGATTCTATAATATAAATACTGAAAAAACTTTCAAGCTGCATGAGTGTTATAGCAATAATGCAAAATTACCCGAAAAGGCACTAAAAAGGTGCTGATTGTTCAAGCAGAAAAACTCATTTAAATGATTTAAAAGAAGTTATTATAACACACTATTTTCCCCATGACCTTCGAATATTTATCTTCTCCGTGTAGTACATATACTATAATAGAAACCCCAGACACAATGTTAAAACTAGTGAGCCAAGAATCTCACTAACAAACCTATTACTGCTGGTACATGAGTTTCCTTTAAAACTGAATTTAGTTCAGCCCTTTGTACTTCTGAAAACAAAAAAGAAATATTTGAGTATGAACTATGTGCAAATAAGATACAAAGAAAGGGCTGTGGAGAAAGGGGAAACATATGGAAAGCACTTTTACAGATACAGAAAGTTCTCTGGCTGTGGATGGGGGGAAATTCCTCATTGGTCATTGGAAGATAATGTTTAAATAAAGGAATGCCAAATGAAAGCCTTTTATTCATGGAGGCCACTTTTCATCAATTCAGTCATTTTCAAGACCTATCTCAGTCTCTTCTCCAAGAGTCTACCTTCTCATTTGAAGATTTTTTTCCCCCTAGAATATCTGCACAGCGAACAAAAAAATTCCATTCAAATTTTGATAAAAAGGCCAAGCACTGTGGTTCATACCTGCAATCCCAGCACTTTGGGAGGCCAGGGCAGGAGGATTACTTGAACCTAAGAGTTTGACACCAGCCTGGGCAACACAGCAAGACCCCATCTCTAAAAATTTCTTTTAATTAGCCACGCATGAGGGTAGGTGCCTGTAGTCTCCGTTTCTCAAGAGGCTGAGATGAGAGGATCACTTGAGCCCAGCAGTTGGAGATTGCAGTGAGCTATGAACACTCTGCTACTCTCCAGCCTGGGCAACATAGCAAGACCCCCATGTCTAAAAAATACACTATGTATCTTTGAAAAAAGTCTAAACAGAATAGTTTTGGAATTTCATAACTATGCCCTAAAACAAAAAATCACTGAACTGCAAACTATTTTATTCATTGTTTCCAGATTTGCATATATTTTGTATCTCAGAGGTATGAACCCAATTTCTTCAGCAGACTATCAAAATCATTACTTTCCATTAAAAAATAATTTGAGTTGAAATACACAAAACATAAAATGAATCATTTTAAAGTGGACAAGCACGTGGCCTTCGATGCAGTGTCGACAATGTGGTTTCTCTGGGGAGTCCTCCCCACGCTCCTCCCTCAGCTGTCCTTCCCCTACACCCTTCCACCCTGCCCAGCAGAGGGCAGCCAGAGATTTTTTTAAGGTGCGGGGGAAGCAGAGGGCCCTGAAGGGGGAGCTGAGGGATCCAGGCGGGAAGGGATGGATAGGAGAAGAGGCGAGGAGGACCTGAAGGGGGCGCTATGGGACCTGGGGGGGAGGGGATGAGCAGGGGAGGGGATCCCTGATGGACACGGATGGGGGTGGGGAGGATGGCTGGGGAAGCAGAGAGGTGCCCTGAAGGGAGCGCTGCCGAGTGGAGTAAGATGAATGAGGGGGGGAAGTGGGAGAGGAGAAAGGGGAGGCCCTAAAGACTTGGAATGAGCCATGCACGAGGCAGGGGTGCAGTGGGAGGACTGGGGTGTGGGTGGGTGGACGAGGTGAGAGTGGAGGGGGAGGAGGAGCCGTAGGCGGCCTTTGAGACCCAAGGACGAGGTGGCTGGGCGTGGGGGGGGGAGGAAACAAGGCAGGTAATGGAGTAGGGTAGGACCCCGAGGGTTGTGGGGATCGGGCTTGGAAAATGGGAAACAGAAAAAATAGTCAGGTGGTGGGAGGGAGGAGGAGCTCTAAGGGGGCACGAGGTGTGGCGGGGAAGGTGCAGGCATGGAGGGTCCTGGGGTCCTGAGCATGATGAGGGAGGGATGCTGAGTGGGGAGGGGCGGCGCAGACCACCACATGCAGCCTCCCAAGCTTCTCCCTACACACGTCTACCCTGCTCTCATCCCTGCCACAGCCTTGGCTCCGCCCCTTTCACGATGCACGGGCCTTTCCTGCCTGCGCTTGCGCCTGCGCACTGCCACCCTCCACACACACCTAGAGGCCAGCGACAGGCGTGGGCTGCAGCGCACGGTGCATGAGGTGGAACCCACGCAGGACGGGGTGGGACGGGTGCCCAGGCCACACCTCCCACGGTGAGGGGCCCGCCCCGGCACACATGCCAGCACCTCCCCCCAGCACAGGCTGTGCAGAGCGTGGGCAGGGGTCTGGCGGGAAAGGGTTGGGGGCTGTGGCGGCACGGGATGGGCTACCCAGGAGGGTGTGGGAAGAGGGGACACTGTCAGGCCTCAGAAAGAGTGTTCCTGACCGCCAATGATCTACTTGGCAAGGTCTGGGAGGGCTAAACGCGGCGAGGCCCCAAAGCAGGTCTGGCTCAAATGGTGCTAGATCTAGAATTTGCAGTGGTGGGAAGCCTGTCCAGGCCCAGACCTTGCTAGGGTAGAGTGTGCACTGGCCTCACCCCTACTCAGTCTAACTTTGTGAGGAAAGAGTGTGCACCGGCCTCACCCCTGCTCAAGCTAACCTTCTGAGGAAAGGGTGTGTGCTGGCCCCAAATTGCTCAGTGTAACCCTGTGAGGAAAGGGTGTGCACTGGCTCAAAACTGCTCAGGCTAACCTTGTGAGAAAAAGGTGTGTACTGGCCCCAAACTGCTCAGTGCAACCCTGTGAGGGTGTGCATTGGCTCAAAACTGCTCAGGTTAACCTTGTGAGGAAAGGGTATGTACTGGCCCCAAACTGTTCAGTGCAACCTTGTGAGGAAAGGGTGTGCATTGGCTCCAAACTTCTCAGGCTAACCTTGTGAGGGTGTGTACTGG
>CAUYPK010087396.1:0-21340 GCA_963574355.1 Loris lydekkerianus | reverse complement strand
GGGGATGTCTTATTTGGTGAGTCATGCTCTGAACAGTTCTGAAACTGTCTGCTATCTGAATTTCAAAATCCCTTGGCATGTCTGGAAAGTTGTCTTTTATAATCTCATGGAGAAGAGACTCTGTGCCTTGTGAAGCCACTTTATCACTTTCGGGGATCCCTATAAGATGAATATTGGTTTTCTTCGAATTATCCCAGAGCTCTCTGAGAGAGTGATCTGTTTTTGCCCTCCATTTCTCTTCCTCTCTGAAAGTTTGAGAGCATTTGAAAGCTTTGTCTTCAGTGTCAGAAATTCTTTCTTCTGCTTGCTCCATTCTGTTACTGAGGGATTCTACCATGTTTATCAGATCTTTGAGAGCTGCAACTTCTTGTCTCAATATGTCGAAATTGTTGGTCATTTGGTCTTTGAATTCTTGAGACATCTCTTGGGTTACTGCTTGGAATTCTAATTCAATCTTATTTGCTATCCAGATTCTGAATTCAGTTTCTGACATCTCAGCTATTTGTTTGTGCATGGGATCTTGTGCTGTGTCTGCCCCGTTGTTCCTTGGGGGAGTTGATCTACTCTGATTATTCATATTGCCAGAGTATTTTCATTGATTGTTTTTCACCATTACCTCTGGCCATCCTCAGATTTGGGGAGGTGCCTCTCCAAGATTAGACCCCAGCGGGATTACTCTGTTGTTGCTGGATCTTTGTAGGAAGTGACCCTGTCTAGCTCCTCTGGGGCTGCCACAGCCAGGGAGTTCTTGTTGTTGGAGTGGCTTCCAGCAACAGGGTGGGGGGTGGTGTACACAGTTCTGGGAGTGTCTGGCACCCAGGGTGTTTGGCACAGAGGGCCCAAGGATCTAGCAGTCTCTGGCCAGGAGACGGGCTCCACGCAGAGGCAGGGCAGGCTCCAGAGGGCACATGGCTACCAGAGTCCCCAGCCAGATAACTGGGCTGGTGTGGAGTCAGGGAGGGTATAGGAGGGAAGATGCAGGGTTGCGCAGCTCCCGGAGTTCCGGGTCAGGGCATGCAGAGGCCTGGCAGGTGCGAGTCTCAGGTCCCAGTGCAGCTCTTATGGAGGTCCGGGCGCCTGTCAGAGGTCGCGGTGCAGCTCTTACGGAGGTCCGGGCGGGCATCGATCTCAGTCTTTTATGACCACTAGCCCAGTAAAAGAGTCTAGTATGCTCCCTTCCTGATCAACATTTGTGCCAATCTGAATGGATTTGATTTTAAAAATGTCTTCTAGCTTCAAAATGTCGGTGTTAAATGGGACATGGCATTCGTCTTTCTATATTTCCCAAGGTTCCTGAAGAGTCATAAGATGTATGGTAAATCCTTTTAATTTATTGTTTTCCTACAGTTTGCACATCATGGCAGGTCCAAAACAGGCAATTTAATGTACTATAAAATAAAGTAGAATTTAAGAAAAATGTATAAAAAAGGGAAAAAAATACTATAGTAAAATAAGGATTGAGCAAGGCAAAAGTAATGACCTCATAAGGCTATTAAAGGATTTTGGTATTGGTAAAATGTGATTGACTAAGAGTTGATTATATCAAGGATCTCCAGGATTTCTGTATATTTCAGGTATTTTATTAATAAATTGAAAGAATTTTAAAAAGGAAGATTGGTATCTAAACTAAGAAGCAGTACATATTTTTAAAAAGAGTGCAGTAAATAATTTGCAAAGAAGGAAGAGCATGTTTTTTGTCTCTTTTACAGCTTCCTGATTATCAGAAAGGAAGGTCATTAGGCATGATAGTAATGATGCAGTCAGATTTATTACGCTGAATTAATAAGTTCTCAGTTTTTACTTATAGGATAATACAGACATAAAAGAAAATTCAATTTTTTTTTTTTTTTTTTTTTTTTTTTTTGGCAATTTTTGGCCGGGGCTGGGTTTTTAACCACCACCTCCGGCATATAGGGCTGGCACCCTACTCCTTTGAGACACAGGTGCCACCCACAAATTCAATTTTTAAAAGCTAAGAAAAATAAATAAAATGTGTGACTATTAGAATGTGAGAAGATACTTAAAAGGCTACTTAATAAGCAATTGATAAGAAAATAAATATTTATCTTATACAAATGCTATAGATATTATTGGTTTAATCTAGGAATTGGATATATCAAGTCACATTTCCAAGCACAAATTATAAAGATGTGGCAGCCAATTGACTCTATAAGTATGAATGATTATATTAGTAATACTTTTTTAAGAAAAAGAATGCTGATACTCTAGGCCAGAGATCCTCAAACTTTTTAAACAGAGGGCCAGTTCACTGTCCCTCAGACCGTTGGAGAGCTAGACTATAGTTTAAAAAATATATGAACAAATTCCTATGCACACTGCACATATCTTATTTTGAAGTAAAAAAACAAAATGGGAACAAATACAATCACACCGCCTCATGTGGAGTTTGAGGACCCCTGCTAGGCATACCTATGACCACTTTCCCAATCTACAATTATGAGTGTGTTTTGAAAGTAACCATGGAAAGTTCTTCTTGAGTTATTCATCACAGTTTTTATAATGTCATTTTTATAACCAAAGGCTCACACGTTGTTAGCCCTTACATGTTAATTTTATACAGGTTTGATTGCTTTACAAAGCTCCTGTCAGTGTTAACACAGCCTTAAAAGCAGATATTATCAATCTAAATGTCCCATTCATAGCTGGATGGGTAAATTGATGTAATGTCACTCTGTGGAATACCCAACCTAATAATTACAAAGCAGAATTAGTGAACATGGAATCGTATTGATAGGGTAACGTGGGGTGAAAGATATTTGGAGCAGAATTCCATGCACACTCTGAGTGTCACTATGGAAAATGCAAGACATAGTACAAGAGAAGAAATCAAGAGCTATTGCAATTGGGCAGTAAGACTATCGATTATTTTTTCTTTTCAAAAGTGTTCATAAATTACTTTTATAATTAAATTTCTTAATAAATCCAACATAACTGCAGTTTAAAATAATAAAAGTGGGAAAAGAAAGAAACTTTAAGAAACCGAAGAATATATCAAAGAAAGGAGAATGAACAGAGCCTTAAAAGGGATGCTCACAATGGCACATTTGATGGTAAAAGGGGTTGGGGGATTTAAGCCAAGGAACAAATCAAATACCAATGCCCAGAAGAAAAGAAACTCTTGAGATTTAAGCACTTCAGATTTTTTATTAGCTCTTAGCAAATAAAGTAAGATTAAAGGGAAGCATCAGAGACAGCCAAGAAATCTTCACTCCTCACCCTCCTCTTAGTCTTGGCGGTAAGCACGAAAGAACTAAATAAAGACCATATGTTCTATTACTTTACCTGGCCAGCAGGCTGCATGGTTTTGATGGAAAATGAAATAAGGACAACTATCCAGGGTATTAAGGTGCACAGCTCAGCTTGGGGAGCTAAACTTTGCTTTCACTGAAGTGGCCACTTAATGCAACTAAAAGTAGTCAGTGCTGGTATACAATCATGCACAGCTTGATTTCTCACGGGGCTTAAGACCCCAGGACTGCCTGCAGCACTGGCTTGGCCTTTTTCCCTCTTCAAAGCATGCTATGCATACCCATCATTTACTTAGCCAAATCTCCATTCTGCCTCAGAAGTTTATTTCATATGTGGAGGAGACTGAGACAGACCAGCAGGCATGTTTCCTATATTTGAAATAGGAGTGGAATCAGAAGAGGATTTTTCTAAGTCACATCTCTGACTAAAGGTTGGGTTTAGTAAGTTGTTTTTCAAAAGTTCTCTTCTAGTTTGGGGATTTGAAAAAAATTAGATGAAATATATGTGAAACTACCCAGTCAAGAATGCTGTATACAATCTATTGACTTTCTATGTGTCACCTCCTCTCCCCAGCCCCAGAGTAGGTAGGGAGGGTCATCCCAGCAATAGAGGCACTAACTCCTACCCTGTAGCCTGCACACAGCACCAGGAGACAGGGCATGTATATGTTTCCATTCCTGGGTCTTAGCTTCCTGGACTTTTCCTTTCCAACAGGGATCCAAAAGCTGACCATGCCTCTCAACTTGAATGCATAACCACATCAATTTTATTACTTAACATGGACTCCACCCAGAGTCCAGAGGAAAAAGCATCACATCAGCAGTACCAAGTTAAGAGTAACTTTTAATATTCCTTTCCTTAATGTCATGGAAATCAAACTCCCATGACTTCATCAAGATTAAACCAACCAGTTGATGTTCTCTGCTCCCAATTACTGTTCTCATTAGCATGTGAGTTTAAAATGAGGGTCTTAGTTATCAGGGACTAGGAGTAGATAATTTACAGAGCAGCTGTGGCATCAACCTTTACAACATCTAGTCAGTTCCCCATGATTCTCTTGGTTCTTCTAATTTTTACCACATCACAGCTTTGCCTGTTTTCTCTCCCTGCATCATCTTTCTTCTGCCCAGAGGTTTGGTTGACCAACCTAATGTTTTTTGAAGATATTAATTTAATTCCTGTAGCTAATTTTGAGACTTTCCTCTCATCCTGAACAGTAGCAGCCCCCTTGATTGACCATTTCCACCCAACAATTTTTAAATAAATATTGCCATTATTTATTTAAGCCTGGGCTAAGGTTTGAAATTATAAGGACACTTACATGTATTCTTTGCTCCTGTTTCATTACCACAAATTTGGGAATAGTGTTAGTAAGAATTTTCTCTAAAACTGCCAACTTTCTTGGTTTCAATAAGAAACTTTCCTAGTTTCAATGGACAATTACAGATTTCAATAAGCAAAATAGCTTTGATAGAAAGTGGGGTTGATGTTTGTGGTGAATTGTTCACCTTCTCTTTTTCCTCAGGGATTTCCTTGGAATCATTGGTACTCATCGAAGAAAAGTAGTGAAATTACCTTTGACAATTCTGATCATATCCAAGAAAATCCAAAGCAAAAGTGCCAACCAAATTAGCTTGTCAGATAGTTTAGCATTTCAAAGGTCTTTGCTAAAGAAAGCAGCTAAAGCCAAGGAAAACTCAACACTATTATACCATAAATTCATCATTGCTAAGCTTTTTAGCTGGGAATCATGGACTCTATGGTCTATGGAAATATTTTTTATAGTCAGCAAGTTCTTCCTTCAAATTTTTAAATTTATGTGTTTTCACTTCAATGATATTCTAAAAATAATGGGAACTTATTCTGCATCACAAGGATGATAATATACTAGGACTTTCTTATCCCAGATCTCTGTAACCAGATGTATTTTTAAATTCACGGGTTTTTAAATTTGGAGAATATTATATCAGGTATATATTGTATAACAAATACAGCTCACTTTAGAGGTTGGCATAGCTCTAAGAAATTGATCATATTAATATTTTGTTAATAAAACATGAATATTCATTAAGTGTCATGAACATTAAATATAAATAGACCATATTCTGGGCCATAAAATAAGCCTAAGCAAACTTAAAAGAATTGAAAATGTGCGCCAAATATTAGCAAATCAAATTCAACAGCAAATTAAGACAATAATATACCAAGATCAAGTAGGATTTGTATCTAGGATGCAAGGAGGGTTCAACATAAGCAAATTAATGAATATGATAATCCACATCAACAGAATGAAAGGTAAAAATCATATGAGCAACTCAGTAGATGCAGAAAAAGCATTTGATGAAATTCAACATCCTTTCATAATAAAAACTATCAACAAATTAGGTATAGAACGTGTGTACCTCAACATAATAAAGCCCATTTATGACAAGTCTACACCTAACATTATACTCAATGGTGGGAAGCTAAAAACGTTTTTTCTAAGGTCAGGAAAAAGGCAAAATTTCCATTTTCACCACTTCCATTCAACATAGTACTAGAAGTCCTAATGAGAGCAATTATGCAAGAAAAAAAGACATCCAAATCAGAAAGAAAGAAGTAAAATTCTCTGTTTGCAGATTACAGAATCTTATATATAGAAAACTCTAAATACTCAACCAAAAAAACTATTCAAACTAATAAGTGAATTCAATAAAATTGTAGGATACAAAATCAACTTTCAAAAACCAGTTGCATTTCTATACATTAACAGTGAATTACCTGAAAAAGAAATAAGACAATTCCATTTATGGCAGCATCAAAAACAAAAAAATACTTAGGAATAAATTTCACCCAAGAGGTGAAATATCTGTACATTGAAAACTATAAAACACTGATGAAAGAAATTGGAGACTCTAAAAAAGGAACAGCATTCTGTGTTTATGGATCAGAAGAATCAATATTGTTAAAATGTTCATACTACCCAAAACAATCTGTAGATTCAATGCAATCCCTAATGAAATTCCTTCCAATGGCATTTTTTATAGAAATAGAAAAAAATTCCTAAAATTTCTGTGGAACCACCAAAACCCAGAATAGCCAAAATAATCTTGAGAAAGAAAAGCAAAGCCAAAGACATCACACTTCCTAATTCAAATTATATTACAGAATTATAGCAACCAAAATAGTATGATACTGGCATAAAAATAGACATATAACCCACTGGAAAAGAATAGCGAGCTCCCAAATAAACCCACACATATTTCTTTAGTATTTGAAAAGGATGGCAATAATATACAACGAGAAAAGAATAATCTTCCTAATAAGTGAGGATGGAAAAACTGGATATCTACATACAAAAGAATGAAATTGGACCCCTATGTTTCACTATTCACAAAAATTATTTGCTTAAATGTAACAACTGAAACCATAAAACTTCTAGAAGACAAGGCAAAAGGCTCCTTGACATTGGTCTTGGTAATTTTTTTGGAGGAGAGGGGGAGATATGGCAAAAAAATCTAAGCAACAAAAGCAAAAATAAGTGGGGCTACATCAAACTAAAAAGCTTCTATACAGCAAGAGACCCAATCAACAAAATAAAAAGGCAACTTAGAGAATGAGAGAAAATATTTGCAAAACATATATCTGATAAGAAGTTAACATCCAAAATATAGAAGGAAAAAAACTAAATGGCTATTCTAATCCATTTGGCATTTGAAGATATGAATGAATGCTCCCAGAATTATCAAATTAATGTCATCCTTTAAAATCCCTGATTTGTTACGGCAGCAAACCTACTCCATAAGCAAGACAATGCTAACAACTAAAAACAGTTTGTAAAAAGACAGAACATTCAGTGGGATAACTGAATGAGAGAAATATTTTCTCTCATTCTCTAAGTTGCCTGTTGATTTTGTTGATTGGGTCTGTTGCTATATAGAAATTTTTAGTATGATGTAGCCCCACTTATTTATTTTTGCTTTTGTTGCTTGGTGGTTTGTTTATTTGTTTGTTTTGTTTTGTTTTGTTTTTTGGTTTGGGTTTTGTGGGGGGTTTTTTGTTTTTGTTTTTTTGTTTTTTTGTCATTATCACCCCCTCTCCTCCAAAAAAATTACCAGGACTAATGTCAAGGAGCCTTTTGCTTTGTCTTCTAGAAGTTTTATGGTTTTAGTTGTTACATTTAAGCAAAATGGGAGACTTAAAGAATTTGTGCCGCCTGCATTGTCAAGAGCATATTGTAATATAAAAATGAAAATGTATTAAAGGTGACCAAATTACTTATCCCTTTAGACATGTTCCCTTTATGAAGAGTTAGGAGTGTTCGTTCTGTTTTCATTGTAGCCATGCTTCAGCAGATGAAGAGAGAGATATTTTTGAAAGATCTTCATACTAAAGTACTTTCTAAAGTGAACTCCTCTTACGGATAATAAAGGGTAGTCTTTTCTGATGGAGCTTGTTTGTTAATGTACCCTAAAAGATAATAATTACCCCTGATTGAGAACTACTGCTGGAAACTCTGAAATGAATCATATCATTCTCTACTCAGAACCCTCCAATGTCTTCCCATCACACTTGAAAGAAATACCTAAAGTCCTTTTTCTGGTCTACAAGGCCCCCAGTAAACTGGCCCTTAATCCTTCTTGACTTCATCTCATTCCTATGACTCATTCTGCTTTGACCACTTTGACCACTTGACCTTTCTGATGCTTCTCTAAGGGGCCAAACACGCTACCCTTCCAGAAACTTGGCACATATTATTTCCTTTGCTTACAATGGTCCTCTCCAGGACACTTGTGTAGACTGCTTCCTGCTCTTCTAGTCTCTCCTCACAAGTTACTTGTGACCTGAAATAGCACCACAGCCACCTTCAGTTCCATCACTGTGCTTTAGTTTTCCTCATTGTACTTACCACTGCATAACTTATTGCACATTCCTTTTTTATCTGTTTATTGTTTGTCTCCTCTATCCAGAATGCAAACTTTACAAGGACAAGAACAAGGACTTCATTAACCACTCTATTCCCAGCATGCAAAACTGTGTCTGACAATTAACAGGCCCTCAATATTCATTTACTTTAAAATTAGTTCTTGAGATGATTCTGCACATTACATAACTACTTGAAGAATACTCATAAGGAGGGTATCATTAATGTAACTGGTATTTCTAAAACTATCACATCTTAAGAAAAACTCCACATGTGTCAGCTGCTTTTTTCATATTGAGGAAAAGGAAATGTGGAGAGGGAAAGTGAGCTGTGAATAATGCCATGGGAGGCTTTACATCATCTGGGGAGCCCAGATTTATGGACTCGGATTCCACATCTTTCTTATCCACGTTGTGTTACTTTTTTTGTCATTGTTTTACATGTGACATTGTTCCAAAAGTGAGTCATCCCACCTCCTCATTTGGTTGATCTGAGTTTACTGCTAAATTTAATGTTAAGAATAGAAAATTCACAAGAATATTATTTTAAAATGAGGAAAATCACATAAAGAGTGATGACCTAAGGATATCAGGACATCCCTGACTCATCTCAATGTTTCTATTTGTATTTAATGATGAAATCATGTCTTTAGATTCCCCACATACTGAGCGTCAGAGTCTTTTAAATTGCAATTCCTGCATAATGATCATTTCCTCTTTGAAAATTGTATTTATTTTTTTCTTTTAAATGACTCTCTTCTTTGTTCCCTTGCTCCTCATTCACATTGCCACTATTCTGCTACTGTATTTTGATGATCCCTGGAAGGAATATAATTATTTCGTTGTTATCTGATTGGCTGCCAGTTTTTCCTTCTTCAAATCTTCCCAGCACAATGGCACACGGATAATATTACCAAGTAACCAGTTATGTCATTCCTATACTCAAAAAATTGTCCTCAAACTCTCCAGTTTGGCTGCCAAGGTGCTCCAAAATTATCAACCCAACCATCCATCTAAGCAATCAGTCAGGCATGTATCTTAGGGAGGTGCTAGTCATTAGGAATAAGAAAATGATGAACTATACGTAGTGTCTGTAAACTGGGCAGTACAATAATCAATGTTACAAATCCAACACCCTGGAGGAACTCCAAAGAGAGGGGATCACCCCCTTCAAGTAATCACCAAGGCCATGCAGGTGCTCAGGTCTGGGAATTTGGGGGCAAATAGGAAGGGTGTGAGCCAAGGTATGAGTTTACAAACGGGGTGTAGCCTATACTGACCCAGTTCAGAACTCTTGCTAGGAAGATGTTAGGAAAAATATTAGATGTAGATTTCCTACGCTAATCCCCCAAGTTCTATGCAGACAAGCACAGTGTAAGGATCATATCTAATATCACCATGTGTCTCGCACCAACCTTTACACAGTAGTCAACTGTGAAATATATTAACAAATGAATAATTCAGAAGACTGAAGATGAATAGCATCTTGTAGTTTATAAAACTTATTCTTAAGGGGGGCAATTTCCCCACCAAGAGATATTTAGCAATGTCTGAAGACATTTATGGTTGTCACAACTTGAGAAGGGGACGCTACTGGCATCTAGTGGGTAGATGCCAGGGATGCTGCCAAATATCCTACAATACTAAGGGCAACCCCTCCCCCCAACAACAACAAATTACCCAGTTCCAAACCCAAATGTTCATGGTACCAATGTGGTTGAAAAAACTCTGGTTATAAAAGATCATTTCAAGTATCTTTTTCTCTCTCATCTGGCAGTAAAAACCATAAATCTAATAAGTGGAAGGAAGCAATGACTTTGCCAACGTGTATGAACAAAGGAATTTGATCATGTATGATCTAAGGAATCTGATAAGTGACATGATATTTCATTAGCTTTGGCATGTGAAACCATTATGCTAATGAATGACCTGATGTCTTTCCACTGGTAAAGGTTTAAAAAGTGGGAGAAGATATTTGCAGGTTATGTTTCTAACAAAGGTTTGATAACTAGAATCCACAGAGAACTCAAACTAATTAATAAGAAAAGAACATGTGATCCCATTTCTTTGTGGGCAAGAGTCTTCTTCTCTAAAGAAGACAGGCGCATGGCCTACAGACACATGAAAAAATGCTCATCATCTTTAATCATCAGAGAAATGCAAATCAAAACAACCTTCAGATATTATTATCTAACTCCAGTAAGAGTAGCCAACGTAACAAAATCCCAAAACTACAGATGTTGGCATGGATGTGGAGAAAAGGGAATGCTTCTGCACTGCTGGTGGGAATACAAGCTAATACATTCCTTTTGGAAAGAAGTTTGGAGAACACTTAGGGAACTAAAAGTAGACCTGCCATTCAATCCTGCAATTCCTCTACTAGGTACATATCCATTAAGACCAAAAGTCATTTTGCAACAAAGATATTTGCACTATAATGTTTTTTGCGGCCCAATTCATAATTGCCAAGTCATGGAAGCAGCCCAAGTGCCCATTGCCCCATGAATAGATTAATAAACTGTGGTATATGCATACCATGGAATATTATGCAGCCATAAAAAAATGGAGATTTTTACCTCTTTGTTTACATGAATGGAGCTGGAACATACTCTTCTTAATAAAGTATCTCAAGAATGGAAGAAAAAGTATCCAATGTACTCAGTACTATTATGAAACCAATATATAATCACGTATACTTTTGTATGAAAGATAAAACACAACTATAGCCCAGGATAAAGCAGGGAAGAGGAGGGGGACGGGAAAGGAGGAGGGACGCCCAGGGAGGCCATGTGGAGGAAGGGTAATGGGTGGAACCTCACCTATGGTGCATATTGCGAGAGTACATGTCAAGTATACTAAGAGTAGAGCATAAATGTCTTAACACAGTAAGTAAGTGAGGTGAAGGCTATGTTAACCAGTTTGATGTAAGCATTCCAAATTGTATAAATTGTATATAAAATCAGCACATTGTACCCTATAGATGCATTAATGTACACAGTTATTATTTAATAAAAAAAATTGTTAAAAGAAAATAAAAAGACATTGTAAATCCCCAAAGGAGCATTTAGGAGATTGAAACGCAGTGTGAAAAGGCACAATGCCCTGGGCAAAACCTGCCTGGGGCATGCACATCTAAATAGAAACTTAGATCTTCAGGTTCTAATGGTGACTAATTAAATACACGAGAGGCTAGTTGTACAGGGCTAGCGCTTGAAACCCAGTGTCTTCTAAAACTGTCTTCAAAGTGAAACTATGGAATTCTTTGAAGCTGGAAGCAGTGCAGTGGGCTAACTTTGTGAAATCAAAAGCTGAGCAGAAATGCTAATGTTTACTTTTTAGCTACCATGAAAGGCAAATGTGTGGACTGCTAAATTGCACTATGGTTCAATAGGAGAGGTGAATATTCTCCATGATGAAAACCCATTGTTACCTTCACGAAAGGGATGAAAGGGGCATTCTCAATAATGATCCAGTGTTCCTAAATATTCTGGCAATTGATGGAATGCATTCCAGAGTAATACGCCCTCCTTTCAGGCTTACCTCAGGTTTTCCAAGTTTTCTTTACGTCAACTTTGCCCCCGGAAATAAAACCCACATACCTTGGCTTAGATCAACCAATGAAGGTGAAACAAAACACAAACTCAAACCCCCACAACTCTGTTAAAAGGCTCCATACTAAAAGCAAGGGTTGTGGAGTAGGTTGGATTCAAAACCAATGCATTTTTCAGACACAGATTTAGAAGTGCCCCTTTGTTCTTGCCAAATAAAAGAAAAGCAAACCTTTGTTTAATGGTTAACAATTTTTGGCAGCTACTACCTTTTAAACTACTCCAGGGCCAAGATGACTATCTGGAGAGGCGAATTACAGATCATTTAAACAGGAGATTATGCCATGTTGACCTGCTCTGAAGTTTGATTTTAAACAGTGATTATATTCTTATTGTGCAGGCTTACATTTACTTGAGCTTTGTTATCTGCACTAAACGGTAATAGAGCAAGCAAATACATTTGTGCAAACGTTGGAAAAGAGCTCAAGGCTGTAGGGAACCAGATAACACAACACTAAGGTTTAGATTGAAGAAAAGACTTGTTCCAAACAGGAATTTAAACTGAACCATTAATTATTTGATTTGGCAAAGGCCTCTGCTGCAAAACGCACACGTGCACACATGCACACAAATATAGACACACCTCGTCATAGTGTGTTTTATCAGTTCTCCAGTTGTACTGAGGGCCATTCAATAATGGAGACTATGAATAAACTTTATTTGGAAAAATGCCAGGTGTGAGAACCAGCCTTTTCTGTCTCATGGATAAATAAAGAATCCCTTTCCATGCCCCACCACTGCGTTTGTCCTGTCCCACCTACCCTGGGCTGGTAGCACCAACCCCTATATTCACTGCCAACAGAATCAATTGGCTGTGCTGTCCAGGAGAAACAGGCATCTTTTAAGTCATTTGATCTCTGTGTTAAAGGATATGCTAATTCAATATTCTTGAGATCTGCCTTATAATCCCCAGTTGCTATTGTATAATAAAAATATAATTTGAATAGATAAATGGTTGCTTAGTGAAATATGAACTAACTTCAAACTATTTTTTGAAAATTGAGTGGAACCATGATCATTTGAAGAAAGTGAGACCTCAGATGTTTTAGCTTCCACTTCATGTCATGAGCAAATTGAATTTAAATAAAGCAATTTTTAAAAAGGCATGCTTGAGCAATTGGGGTATTTGAGCATAGAATATCAAGAAATTATTGTCCATTTTGTTATATGTGGTTACCTTTGCTTTATTTTTAAAGTCTTTCCAGAGATCCATATCAGAATATTTATTAGTGAAATAAAATAAAGTACGAGGTTTGTTTTAAAAGACTGCAGAAACAAACAGAAATGGTAATAGTGATTGATGAAAAAATAGTAAAGACTGATAATCTTTGAAACTGGATGATTAGTTCACACAGATTTATTATACTATTCTCTATATTTATGTACAAGTTTTTAAAAGTGCTAGAAAACAATAGCAAAAAAACCAACAACAATAACAACAAATAGTTTTGATTAAAAAAACTCCTAGATGTCCTAGGATAATTTAGGGCCACAATGAAGTACCAGTACACAAAATGGCTAAAAGTACATCACATGTAATATTATGTCTCTATTTCAGTAGGAAAGGGAGCATGCATGGCAAGGTAGTAGTCTTTTCGGTCTAGCCTTACCTTAGGCATTGCAACCCTGGCATTTGTGTTAAACTGGGAACTGAAGTAATCTAATGAAATACTGATGCCCAACCTCCAACCCCTGAGAGATTCTGCCTCAGTTGATCTGGGGTGAGGCCGGGTATCATGTACTAGACTCAACTAAGTACACTCAGGAAAAGCTAAATATTTATAATAGACAAAACTTCTAATTTAATGTGTTTTCCAATCACCTAAGGGGTCTTGTTAAAATGAGATTTGTATTCAGTAGTTTGGGGCGGATTCTGAGCCTGCATTTCTAATAAGTTTCTAGGAGATGAACTGCCGCAGGTGCTGGGGAATTGACTCGGAGTTGCAAGGACTAAATGAGTATTCCCCTAACTCGGTTAAGGATGAGAACCACTTGGGAGGCTTGTTCGGTATATAGATTTCCAACCTGCTTCCCTGGAAATTCTAAAGCAAAATGTCTGGTTTGGGACCCACACATGTGTCTTTTACCAAAGAACATAGTGACTTATCGTCCGAATAGTTAGAGAATATTAGTATGCTGATTTATAATAGGCCATGTGCTGTTGTTGGCACAGTGCTAGCTGCCTTTCTGACTCTTGCTCTTCACTTTTTCTAAGTTGACCATATCAGAGGAACATGTTCACACAAAAACTTGTATGCAAATATTCATAACAGCATTATTTTTTTTTGACACCGTCTCGCTTTGTTGCCCTCAGTAGGGTGCGGTGACATCACAGCTCACAGCAACCTCAAACTCTTGGGCTTGACCAATTCTCATGCCTCAGCCTCTCAAGTAGCCAGGACTATAGGCACCCGCCACAACGCCCGGGTATTTTGTTGTCGTTGTTGTTGTAATTGTCATTGTTATTTAGCAGGCCGGGACCGGGTTTGAACCTGCCACCCCCAGTGTATGTGGCTGGTGCCCTAACCACTTAGCTATGATCGCCGATCCAATAACAGCATTATTTATAATAGCCAAAACATGAATTAAGGAACAAAATGTGGTCCATCTGCCCAATGTAAAATTATTCATCTCTAAAGAGGAATGAAGTAGTAACTCATGCTGTAAACCTCAAAACAGTAGGCGAAGTAAAAGAAGTCCTTCACAAAGGCCACATATTGTATCATTCCATTTGTAGCAAATCTCCAGAATGGGCAAAGCTATAAAGACCAAGAGTAGACTCATGTTTGCCAGAGGCTAGGGAGAAGAAGGAATGGGAAGGACCAGCTTAGCGGGTACAGAGTTTCTTATTGAGGGGATGAAAATGTTTGGGGATTAGATGATGTTTATGACTGCACAAATTTGTTTAATATACTAAAAACCACTAAATCATTCACTTTAAAATGGCAAATTTTATGATACATGAATTATATCCTGATTTAGATTAAAAGGCTGATGCTTCACCCATTAAAAAAGGAACACTCATATGGTTCTTGTTGGAAGCAGAAGCATTATGCTTTGCATACTGGACGTGCAGTGGGTGCCAGTAGTGTCCTGCTGGTGCTTCCCGAAGAACTGGATACAGAGGCTATAAATAACAAGGTTCCTCCAAGAGGAATAATTGTTTCTATCATATGTAACATGCAATCTGTTGGTCTCCATAGTACTGCCTTAAAAATTGCCCTTGAATTTGATAAAGACAGATCAGACTGATACCTTAACATCACAGGTGCAAAATGAGTTTTGTTTTTTTTAAACATTCAAGTTCCAAAATACATGAGATTTTTAAGAACAAATTTGTAATAGAGGCTAATTAAATGCAGAGAATTATGTACCTCTGATTGCTTAATTTTGTAACCGTCTTTTATTGTAGAATCAATTCTTTATACTTAGGGAAGTATCTATATTGTTTTTATGTTTTGCAAAAATTGTTAATTCTTGAAATAAAATATTCTCATAAAAAAAAAAGGAACACTCGAGGGCAGCACCTGTGGCTCAAAGGAGTAGTGTGCTGGCCCCATATGCCGGAGGTGGCGGGTTCAAACCCAGCCATAGCCAAAAACTGCAAAAAAAAAAAAAAAAGGAACACTCAATGCACATATTCTATAGATCAAGTACCAGTCAGGCTTTTGTCTTTAAAATGACTTGGATATGTAACTGATCTCAGCTTTATGTGTTGATTTTATCATTTTAACTTTAACTGTTGGAGTTCTGAGTATAATTTGCTCTCACATGTATGAATTTCCTTTAAGAATAATAGTCATTGCCATTTTTAATAAAAACATGATATTATTGATTATCTTATATTATGGCTAGGGATCAGTCTTGATGAACTTTGTATCCTGATGCTTGGCATGTGGCAAGGATTTTATACTCATCAATGTCTACTGAGTGAATAATCCTTTTGAATGAGAACAAGCTTTGTTTAGTTGGAAAAGATTATTGAACTTTTTCTGAGTTATTCAGTTATTTCATTAAAATCATTTTACCTGCATGTTGCTATACTTTAGACAAAGAGGCCCACATTGAAACTGAAAACTTTTAAGCTGAAAACTATTTTGGGGTTACATGTAACTCTCTGAATTCCTTCCAGCTAAATATTCCATCACTCTTTTGTTCATTAAAAGAAATGTATTCCAGCAGCTCAGCTTTGTAAACAATTTTGCAATAAAAAGCAAGCGTTCACGTTCAGTGAATGAAAATGATTTTGGACAGGAAATGGGCTTCAGGTTCCAAATTCAGTGCCTATGTTCCAACCAGGAATATGATGAGGAAAATACTGGATGGGGAATTGGGAAGCCTTTTCTTTAAATAATTAACTGAAGATTTTTCAGTTTCTTCATAGTTGAAAGGAATAATAAATTTCAAAACTCTTCCCTTTCTGTGGTGAAATAAGGATTCCTATATTAGGTATTTAGGTAAAAATAAGAAGAGCCAGTTATTATCCTTTATCGGCTAAGAAGAGAAAAGATTTTGAAACTATTACGGTCCACTGAATACTTGTTCAGGCAGCTGATGAACGTGGGAGTATAAATTTGGAATGAGAAACTCAGGGTTATAAGTCCAATTATTTTGCTTTCTAGTTATGTGGCTTTGGAACTTTATAAAATGAGAATAATATATAATATTGCCTAACTGGAAAAGTCACTGTGAAGTTTAATTGATAATATGGAGAGGAAACACATTGCATACGGGCTAACAAACCCAGATGTAATCAATGGGAAGGACCAGCTTAGCAGGTACAGAGTTTGTTGCCATATTACATCAAACTTCCATACTAATGCTGCCGACACACCCTGAAGGATAAATGCTTAACATCCCTATTCTCACATAGCTTATAGTCTAGTGAGAAAGCACAGACAACTTCTTAGGCAATAGAAACAGGAATTTTCTTCTTCCTGGTCTTCATTTATCTATATGCGTGAGTTCAGTGAAGTTTTCTATGGTCATTTTCAAGGACACTATAAGTAAACAGGAACATGTAAAAATATTGTTGTAATTGAGCAACTAGAGTCCTGACTAATAAAACCAGCAAGTGATACCTTGAATATTCCATGGGAGAGTAAGTGAAAAACTGAAATAAACTAAGAGATTCCATGGACTAACCTTTGTAAGGGGACCACCCAAGGGACTATAAGCAACTGGTTGACATATAGTCAACGTAAGGAACTAGGCCTACTGTACTGATAGGCACATGTGGTACGTCAGTCTATGACAATTAGGTCAAATAAGGAGGTGGTCAGCGTAGGGAGGTGGTCAACTATGGAGGTTCTACTGTATTTCACCCAGTAGGAATTATCCCCCAGGTGGGGAACCGACATCCACTGAGAAAACAATCTTACCATCCTGCTTTACCTTAGAGCTTTCCTTTGCCACTTATCGGACATGTTCATTTCATCAGCCTCTCCTGTTTTATGGAAATGTTAGATTGTAACTCAATGTTACAAGTTTCACAAGTTCTCAAACCATTGAGGAAGTATGTCAGCATTTTTCAAAAATTTTTTTTTTCTTTTACAAAGAGAAACCTGGACATTCACTTTCTTCTCACAGCCAAGAAATTAGAGTGGGAAGTTTTGATCTAGATCAAAGTAGTGCTGCTGGTCTGACTCAATTTTTTTATTAACCCAAACCTTTGAAACATGAGGCTGACTAATGTTTTTCTGAAGTTCCTTTGTTCCTATTCTCTGGCATATCTAGGTACTTACTTGTTTGCTGTCCATTTCATGATTTTATGGAATGGTTATTAACCGGTATTCAAATCTGCAGCCCAGGAGATGATTGTGGCTGTGATTTTCCTCTAAAATCTTAGACTATTTCAATAATTCCACATTTACTTGAGAATATACATATGTTGCTAATTGGAGAATATACTGTTCAAATAATTTACTCAGATATTGAGCTGATCTTTCCAAGTGACTGTTCCCCATGAAGGATTCTAATCTACATACCAAGAAAAACGTCTGAATATCTGGAAGTCAACAAAAAGAAGTTGAAATTGGGTCATTGCATGCACTGAAACCATTTCTCAGCTCATGACTTGCATATCGATTAAAATATTTCAATTTGAAATACTCTTGATTAACATTGTTGCTTATTTGAGACAACTGAATATTTCTGTATCCCAAGACCAATGTGATGGTAAACACACCCCTTTTCTATTGAAAATTCTAAGTTTTTAAGTCAAATTGCTTCGTGGTGAATATTTTTCAGTGAAGCCATATCTTACAACCACATCTGCTGAACCATAAGTTTTGCCAAGCTATGGTCACTTCCCCAAACTGTCCTGTGGCCTACTTTACTTATGCCAAAAGGAACGCATGAATATAATAATCAGAATTTTCATAACCCTAAAACTCAAATAATTCCATAGTCTATGGATTTGAGGGTGTGAAAGTAGTGTTTTGTTTTTTTCAAGATAAAAGCAAATCATTGACAAAAGTCTCAGATGAAAAACAATTTTATTAATATATTAACACCAATGTTACAAAATAGTAGTTTGAGACATGCATGGATCCTGGGTGTCTTACACCAGTCGTCAGTCTAATAAAATTTCAAATGTGAAAACATCTTTCTGATATTTCACCAAAATTTATTCTTTTACGTCAAATCAAATCTGCGAAATATAGCACCTGTTTGAAGTTAAATTTCCAGGGAACTAATAGACCATTATGGAAACTGAAAATACTAAAAGTTTTTTTTTTAATTATTTTTTACCCCCCAGGTGAATGGCCATGCATTTTGTATAACTTGCATGATGTTTGTATCTATATAATTTCCAAGGCTGTTAAAATTGTAAAATATCAGAAAATTAAGTTAGCAAAGAATTCTAAAGTGTTTTTATGCTACTTAAGAATAAATACACAGAAATATCTCCACAGGGATTTCTGTTATAGGGAAAGGATTTCAAAGATTCAAGAAAAGCCCAGAGGGTACAAGGAGAATAGAATTGATATTTCACTCCCAAAAGGATTAATTTAACATTTTCTATGTATTTCAACCCTCCTGGAGTGAAATGATTTGAAATTCTCCCCCAGTTTATCCTTCTCTGTTCAGCCACCATTATGCTCGAAAAGCTTATGTTTCAAAGATATAATGTTTAAGGAGAACATTAAACACAACACCAGGCCAGAGATGAATCAAAGGATGGAGAGAATGTCAGTGTTTGCTCTATTTCAACTTACTGAAATAATTTAAGGCAAGAATTTGGTTCAAATTACTCATATCATAAAATTCCAAGTTAAGAGGCCATTTAATAATAACGGTGGCTTATATTCAATTTTGGTTTAGAAAAACTCAAGGAACCTTAACATAAGTACTTCTAAAATGTAACTTCCAAATAAAAGTGTACAACATATCTAATCGGGAGGATGTATTATAAACATAAGTAATTTGGTTAAATTCCACAGTAATGCTTGCCCCTCTATCTAGATAAAGAGCAACAACTAAAGTGACTCCAATATCCCTCATTAGCAAGAATCCCTGACATTGTTATGCCTCGTTTGAGTGACTATAGTCATTTTTTAGTTCTCTGCCCCTTCAGACATTTTTAAGTCAAGACAGGACTGATCAGCGGTAAATTGTATAGTGCCTAAATAGCATTCTGGTCCTGAGGGCACTGTTGGCTTTGTTCCAGAGTTAGCAGATTGATTACTGCAAGTCAAAGCTTGCAATACCTGTTCCTTTACAAATTGTCTAGAACCACAGTCGTGTGACACCTACAGAATTGAGTTGCTGAACAGAAACTATATGGCCTGCAAAATATTTACTCTTTGGCCATTCACAGAGAATAATTCTGAAGTTACCAGCTAATCTTTTCATTTTCTGGGTCTGTCACATTTGCCTGACCTCCTTGCTGCCACCCAGACTCCTGTGTGTTCAGTGTTAATCCCCATGATATCTTGGCTTATGTTCTTTCTAGAATTTCATCACTAGTCCTGCCACCTTTTGCTTGGACTGTTTTGATAGTGACTTGTTTTTCGACAAAACATCAACTGCCACCCACTTGTTTAGCCTTTTTCCACCTATATACTCTCTGAACCCCTGAAATATGTTCCCTGCTAGCATTTTCATCTTCTTTCCATCAGGGGCAACCCCTTCTCACATCATCTCCACCCTGCTCTGTCCGAACTAAACCTGGAGTTCAGGTTTAAACTCCACGACTTGCCCTGTCCTCTGCATGTTTTCCATGGCTTTAGAGTAGAATACCATAAGGGAGGGTGGTAGAGCATCATGTTCTGAAGAGCCAGTCAACTGTGCTCGCTGTCCCACCAGTCTCCCTCAAATTATGTAGCCTGTTTTTGTCCTTTCAATCTCTTCCCTTAAAAGGGGGAGAAGAAACAATTCCTTACAGAAGAATTCAATGAATAAAATGAGAAAGAATGATGGAAATCAAAAATAGTTTCTGACTTGAGTAGTTCAAAAAAAGAATTAGAAAACCACAGTGATTGATAACTGTGTCAGGAAAAAGCCACCAATGGATCTTAAAATGAGTGAGTGATGATCTAGGACAAAACAGGGTATTTGTTTAAATGGTATCTTTCTCAAGATATTTAGTAATTACAAAGGGAAAAATTATAAATGTATAGGGGAGGACTCTGGCAGACACTACATAGCCAGGTGATCAAGATTAATGTCCCCACCAGCAGCTATAGACTCCATGCACCCCAGTGATGACACGCAGGGAAGAGCCCATCACTTCCGTAGTATTCTTGCCCCAAATGCAGAGCCCCAGTCTAATCATGAGAAAACAGCAGGTAAACCCGAATCGAGGGAATTCTACAAAAGAATTAAACAGTGTTCTTCCAAAGTATTATAGTCCTATAGACAAAGAATGAAGGAGAAGACCTCAGATCGGGATAGACTAAGGAGATGTGACAAGTAAAGGCAACGTGCAATCCCAAATGGGGACCCGGAACAAAAAATAAAAAGGATTTTTAAACCTCTCAAGGGGCAGATTTTCTTTTTCATCAGTGAGAAGACTGGTAAAATATGAATAAGTCCTGTACTTTGGGTAATAGTATTGTGCTAAAGTTAATTTCTTAGTTTTGATAAAAATTCTGTGGTTACATAAGATGTTAAGGATGGGGGAGCTAGGTGAAGGCTGCATGGGGACTCTCTGTATTACCTTTGAAGCTCTTCTGTGAGTCCAAAATTATCCCCCCAAATATTAACTGTTTCAAAAAAATCTTGCCTTGATTCCTGAGGGGTGTCTTGTTGTAAGAATCACATTAACAAAATTACCTCCAAAAGTTCTTTTAAATTCTTTTCACTTCCTTCTACCATTTCTTCTAATTCTTCAAAGAAAAGATTCTTAAGGTTAACAATGCGATTAACTAGTTCTATAACTATGTTGAGATTTATGCTTCTTTCTAGCATTAAGTGTCTACCAGGGGTGGCGAACACGCGGCTAGAGCCGCATGCGGCTCCCGGCCAAAATGAATTTCGGCTCTTTGCCTCTTATCATTATTTTGTATACTGTGGCTCTTTGCCAAGTTTGGATTTTGTTATGCTGCTTCTGAGGA
>CAUYPK010087395.1:0-14589 GCA_963574355.1 Loris lydekkerianus | reverse complement strand
TCCAGAAGTCCCTTGCTGGCTCCCTGTATCCTCAAAGGGATGATCATAGGCAGATCCCACCGGCCAGAGATGTCTGGAGTCTTGTCTCCCCAGACTCGCTGTGCCCAGTTGCTGGGAAGCTGTTACTCAGCCGCCATCTTTAATCCAAAAAATGAGTTTTTGCTTTTAGTTTAGCACTTAAATGTTTTTCTAAATTTCTGTTTAGAAAGAAGATATATTTCCTCCTTGGATCAGTCTGGCAAGGATTTTTGAACTGTCACATAATCCAAATATAGTATCTAAGCTTTGCAGCTACATGAAATATCTATTTTTAAAGATTTTCATCTAGGAGATTCCACATCATCCATAGAGAATTTTTTTTTTGTTTGTTTATAATCTTTCTATCAAGAAATTCATCTTTATATGTGCATGAGGTCCCTATGGTTTAAGCCCATTGTTCCCAGTCCTCAACAGACTGAGATAAATTAAGATTAGGTAGTTACCATTTTTAAGTCAGTAAAACCACTATAATTAAAATTTTCTTTCCTCTTCCCCACATTACATGATTACATCATATTTGTAGGAGAAGCACTCATCTCAAAAAAAGGAGATACAGTGTAATTTCTACCAAAGACAGAATAACTTCCAGATGATCAATAGTTGCACTTCAGAAGCGCACGACAGATCAAAAGAGCCAGTGAGGGAGATGTTCTGTCCCGGTTGGGGGGTTTTGCCTTTGACGTCCACTGTCAGAGGCTTATGCTGCGGTGCACACCTACATGCTGCGTTATCTAGAATATTTTGGCAGCAAGTGACAGGAAACTCAAGTGGAAGCAGCTTGGTCACCAGGGACAGTTATGAGCCCCACGTCACAGATGGCCCAGAAATGGATTTTGGTCTAGCAGCTCTGCGACTTTATGGCTCTCTTTCAGTGTCTCAGAATATCCCTTTTTTTTCCTCTCATGGTTGGGGGCTGCAGTACTTCAAACCGCTATAGCCATCTTTGTGTAACTACATACATCCAGAGACATATAAAAGCAGCTCTGTCTGTCCTGTGTTCTTTAAGCCCGAGGGAAACCTTTCTAGAAAGTATTCCTCACTGTAGGCTGGAATTGTGTTGTGTTCTGTGTTCATGCCTGCACCAGTGACTTGGCTGCAGGAATAGGGATATGATCAGCACAATTAACTCTGACCCATCGTCATTCACCCCAGGACTGGGGAGGAGCCCCACCTCCTCTGCAGGATGTGGCAGCCTAGAAAGATGAGCAAGGCTAGAGCTCTGTTAGTGAGGAGAAGGGCAGGTGGGAATGGCTGTTAGGTGGGCCACACGGGTGGGAAGCAGGTTTAGACGAAGTGGCCTGGAACATTCTTTGTTCTGCACTTTAGCAACCTAGTCGGAGAATGTTGCTGTGAAGTGTATAACACTGACATGGGGGAATTCAAATTTAGAGGCTTTAGGAAAGGGTAAACCATATTATTTTTGGATTGTGTTAGGGAGGGTTTTGCCTGGGAGCTGAGATTGGTATTTTAACATCTCAATACGTCGTAAGAAACTATGAGTAAGTAGTGTTCTAACTCAGGTTTTCTCTCTGCTTTGTGTGGACTAGCAAGGAGGAAGGGTCAGTGTTTGGAGAACAAGGTAAGTTTTTAAAAATCTAATGTGTAGTTCTGTTGGCTCTCCATTTCTATTTTACTGTCTTCTGTTTTAGACAATGACACAGAATTGCTGGTTGCATCCATTAGGATTTTTGTCCCTTAATTATTGCATATTGTTAGGTTTTGTTATTTTCTTGTAAAATATTCTAATGTACGCCAGGCTAAAGAAGGGATTCCTAGGAAGCAAGAGTGGCAAAGATTTTTTTTTGTAGGCCAAACAATTGTGCTTGGAGTCAATTCTGTGTGTGAGGATGGAGACCTCATCCTGCTGCTATGCTGTAAATTGATTACAATGAGGTCGCCTTTTCATTATGTTACCTTGTCTTATTATTGCCAGTTTATAAAAGTGCTTACTGACCAAACTTTCTATTTGGCGTTGGTAACTTCTCTGGTGATTCATTCTGTCATTCTCTTTCTATATATATATATATATTTTTTGTCTTGATTTACGATATGCAGTCATTTTGCTTTCCAATAATGTAGTTTTATTTCTGACTTTCTGTATAGTTATTTGTCTTATTTTTGCTTGCTGCCTCATTCCATTAACTAAAAGTAATAGAGCAATGTTCTGTAGAACTGATGATAGTGGGTGTTTTTGAGATTGTTAAAATGTTTGAGATAAGGAGAGTGTGAAATGTCTTCAGTTTGTGGGCAATAGGGTAAAGAGTCTTTATAGGGATGATGAAAGAGGAAAACCAGTGGAAAAGTAAGAGCCAAAGAAGAAAGGACATTCAAGGTATAGTAACACAGACTTAATAATCACAAGAATGGTCTAGATTTTAATGTATACGTGGTGCTGAAAACTGGCATGCATTGCTTACATGAAAGGCGAGACTGAACACTGTCTTTTTTAACTTTGAGAAAAGTTATTCCCAGTGGTTTTATCCCAGGGAACCGACTTAGGAAACATTAGTCTAAATAGCAGGTGACGGACGGTACAGGGCATGGCCCTGCAAGCTGAGAGGACCCAGCAGGAGAGACTCGGAAACTTCCTCCTGGTCAGAACAGTGGGTGGTCTGGACTGGAGTTTGGGGGCCAGCTGCCCTGGCATTTCTACCACTTTTGGTGAAGGTTGCCCTTATATTTTCTGGGTTTTTTTTTTTTGTGTTTAAATCCTTGCACTAATTTCTACCACCTATCCTATAAGAAAACTGGCTGCTTACAGGAGAGTCTCATATACAATGGGGTAGGTCCTAAGTTGCTATAAAAGACAAAATCATGTCTAGTCAAAATTTTTCTTGCAAGTTCCCTCAGATTGCTCATAAAAAACAGTACATGTGATTTTTTACATCTTACTTTGTAGAGTAGTATGTGGTTATAAGTGTGTAATACCTAAAGTTAAGGTTTATAATATGTATTATAAGTGTATAATATCTGAAGTTATGCCAGGCTATCCGGCAGGTCCAGAAGAGGGGAGAGCAGGGCCAGCCTGACTCTGTCCCCAGGGCTAAGCAGGATGGCGAGCATCTGCCAAACAAGAACACACAGAGCTGGGAGTCCGTGGAAGCAGGAACTCAACTTTATTGTGTCAAGCAGCTGCTTATATAGAGCGTCGGGAAAGGGCGGGGAAAGGAGGCGGAGGATGAGGTACGTGTGATGGGTGGTAACAGGGTTGGGCCAATGGCATGGTACCACGTTGGCTGTATCTAGGTAGAGGCAGTTTCAGGCCGGGCCTTGCTGAGTCGTTGCTACGCGGAAGTAGCTTGATGAATCTACTTCTAGTCAGGCTCGGGAAGTTGCACTAGGCCTCAGGCACATGGCAGGGCCCAACAAAGTCAAGGTTTATAATATGTATTATAAGTGTATAATATCTAAAGTTAAAGTCTATTTAAAGGGTAAAGTATAGGCAAACAAAATATAGTTTTATAGCATTTCAAATGATATGAAAAAGGCATTTTGAATTTGTGTAAATTTGTGAATAGTAACATTTCACTGTGCCTTCTGTAAGATAATAGAATCAGTAGTTGAGCAATATTTTGAGATTTTCAGGCAATTTACAGGAACTTCGTCTCCCTCTTTTGCCTTCCCTTGGGCAGGGTACTACTCTGTTGCCCAGGCTGGAATGCAGCAGTGTCATCATAGCTCACAGCAGCCTCAAATAGCTGGGCTCAAATGATCCTTCTGCTTTAGCCTCCTGAGTACCTGGGGCTAACAGGCATATGTCACCATGCCCAGCTGATTTTTTTCTACTTTTTTTAAGAGACGAGTTCTTTCTGTGTTGCTCAGGCTGGTCTTGAACTCCTGGCCTAAAATAATTCTCCTACCTCAGTTTCCCAAAGTGCCAAGGTTACAGGTATGAGCCACCGTGCTTGGCTAAGATATATTTCTATGTGTGATCACTTTGAGAAAGTTTAGTCTCTGGAAGTTTTAAATTTACAAAGCAGAATAAACATATGACTTTTTGAGTTAGGAGTAAGATTGATTTATCCTGATTATTTTTTATAGTCAATTTTAGGAAGATAATTATAATGCCATATTGAATGCTTTATTTTTAATCTAAGTGCCAGTCATAGTTTTGACACCAGATGGGAGAGTAGAAATGGGCCTTCAGCCTGGTAATTTATATTCTTAAACACGTAGAAAAGTTTATATTTGCTATCTTTTCTTGGCTATGGCTTGAGCCCCTAGGGGGTTTTATCCTTCAGCCATTTCAGAAGAGAGACCTGTTGGGGGTCCTGACCTTCTCTCTATTTTCCTTACAAGCCTTCTGAGCACCAGGCCTAACCTGTTTGGGTAAATGTCTGGTCCTAGGTTTGTCCAAGAGTGAGACGCACAAAGGAGCAACTAACTGTTGGAAATGCAGTTCTTATTTTTAGCATCTAGGGGGTCCAAGCGTCTGCTGCTGAAAAAAAATCACAGGGGTAAAGTACTGGGACCCTGACCATGGCCAGAAAGGCTGCTTATGTCTTTACATTAGAGCCACAGGGCCTGCTCTGCTTCATGGGACTTCATAGGGACAGAAATTGTTTACCCCTAAAGGATTACGTAACGCAAACAGATTTAGACATGAAAGAGTACAGGCAGGCGTGTACTTTGGAAATCTTGCTCAAGAGAGAATTCTTTTGTGAAGGACAGCTAGTTTTATTTTTTCCTCTCACATACAGGCTAATAGGGAGAGCGCCCAACTGATGTTCTAGCTTTACCAAGACCTAGCCCCGGCCCCTTCCCGGCTTCCTTGGCAGCTTTGTCTTACATGGAGAAGGACACCTGCTTTCTTCATTTAAAAAAATGTTATCTAGTGAGCAGTTAATAGTCAGATTTTGCCAATTGCTCCAACTATTCTTTTTAAAAACAAGTCTTTGTAGGGGTGTGTGCTTTTGAGAAGAATGACTGGGCTGCCTGATAGGTCTATGTTAACTTTATAAGAAACTGCCAAACTGTTTTTCCAAGTGGTCGTACTATTTTACATGTTCTTTTTTTTAAAAAATCGTATTCTGTGCAGGTATCCAATTCTAGTTTGTCAAATTTCAAAATAATAAGGGGGATATAACAGAATACCATTCAGCCATTAAAAAAGATGGGGGCTTTACATCTTTTGTATTAATCTGGATGAAGGTGGAACTCACTCTTCTTAATAAAGCATCACAAGAACGGAGAAGCAAGAATCCAATGTACTCAATTCTAAGATGAAGGCCATAGATGATCTAATACAAGGGGCGGGGGTAGGGGAATCAAGGATTGACGAGAGGGAAGGAGAGAGGGGGATGGGAGTTACGGTGTATGGCACACCTCTTGGGGTGGGACACAATTACAAGAGGGACCTTACCTAATAACCGCAATCAGTGTAACCTAATCTTTGTACCCTCGATGAATCCCAAATAATACAAAAAATGCAAACATTGTAACCTAAAAAATAATAATAAGTGGGTACAGATGTTTCTTATGTGTGGATACATTTTATAATGTTTAAGTTGGCACTTCAGTGCGCCCATTGCCCGAATAGTGTTCCTTGTACCCCATAGGAAGGTTTTTAACCCTTTCCTTCCCCTCCCTCCTCTTCTTGATTTCCAGTGACTATTACATCTCTTTGTGCCTGTGTGTGCCCATCGATTAGCTCTCAATTATTGGAGAGTACATTTTCATCAAGTATATGAGAGTTCTAGTTGCTCCACGTCCTCACCAACCTTTTTAATTTTAGTTCTTCTAGTAGGTGTGAAGTGGTGTCTTAGTATAGTTTTAGTTTGCATTTTTCTAATGAAGTTTGTTATGTTTAGTTTGCATTTTTCTAATAGTTATATTGAGCATGTTTTCTTATATTGAGCATGTTTTCTTCTTCTTCTTCTTCTTTTTTTTTTTTTTTTGGACAATGGCCCTGTTTTGAAGACATAGGAATGGTTGTCAAATCATGGTTATCTTGTAAAATCTGACTTTTGTCCTTCCCTCTATAATGTGAGTGAAAAGGGAGAAAAAGCGGTGAAAAGGAAAGGAGTGATTGGACACGGTCCTCTCACTGAAGGGGAGAGTTCCAGGAAATAAGCCTAGAAATAAGAAGTGTTGAGAGGTTGTGTCAGGTAACCAAGGACTCAGGTGAAACAAGGAGGGTGGACGCGAATAATTAGGGCTTGTGACCATGAAAGGTAATTTGTATTATTGGATTCTTTTGATTTATTAAAGCCTTGTTATCTTATACTCTAGGTTAGAAATTTGAATGATACTCTCCTTACAGAAGTGTTTGGAAAGCGTAGTCTGCATGCACTGTTCTGCTTTCTTTCAGCTGAACTCATTTCCTTTTGCCATTTGATACTTTTATGAATCTGAGTTTTTGTAAGTCTCCGGGGACCTCATAAATTGCCATACGCGAAGGCCTATTTTCAGCCCTCATCTTATTTGATTTTTCTATAGGCCCTGACTGTCTTGACCTCCTCTCTTCCTGAGCTCACCTCCTTGGCCTTATGTTTTTTTCTGCTCCTTCTTTGACTGTGAGGGCTTCACTTCCTTCACAAACGTGGGTTTCCAGAAGGGTTGTGCTTGAGGAGTTTGTCTCATTTTCTTTCTTTGCATCAGAGTCTTCGTATCTTCTTGGGTTTGAACCGTCCTTTCTGAGCACAGAGCTCTCCTTCCCTTCTAGAGAACCCACATCTTGATGTGCGGACCTAACGTTTTCTTTCTGGCTGACATATTGACAACTGTCAGAAACCAAATTTGCCTCCTTTGTCCCTGGATTAATTTTCTCTCCAGATTTGTCTTTTCCTCTCATGATGTCCTTATTCTCTCAGTCTCCCACTCTTGAACCTGCCATGCCATCTTCTGCTTTTCCATCTTTTGGAGCAGTGCTGGGTGCTTCCTAGGAACTTAACAGATATGAAACTCAAGGAAAAACTGGCTGGAGAGGAAAAGTACCTTTCTTTTCTCTGAGGCAAGGCCTTGGGACTTTGTGTAATGCCTCTCATCCCTGCCTCATCTGCACAGTCAGTGCAGCCGAATTGCCTCATCTGCCGCTGTGCTAATTCGGCTGTCATCACTTCATGCTAGGACTGTGACAGTGGCTTCCTGCCACTTTGTCTCTGGTCTCTCTCTTCTTTGATCCATTGAGTGATGTCTCTGATAGATCAATCTTTTAAACCCACTGGATGGAATATACATTGTTTCTTTTTTTAAAATCTCTGATTCCAGCACCATTGTTTATTTATGTGAAATTTGTGTTTTGGGTTCTTTGAAGAGCATCTCTGACAACTTGACCTTACTCAGTCTTACCTTGTGCTAAACACTGCATTAAAGCAAAATTTTTGGTCTGTGATTCCTGTGGTCTGAATACGTGATAGATATACAAGCAAAATTTTGATCTGTGATTCACTGAATGCCTGATAGATATAGAAGCCCACTGCTGCTACCTTGTTAACTTTGTACCATCCTTTGAGAGTAGAGTCCCTAAGCCTGGGGGCTGCAGACCCAACAGGTCGTGGCGTGTTGGGAACTGGGCCATACAGCATCACCGCCTGAGCTGCACCCTCTGTCCCATCCACCCCCACCTGCCACACTCCCCTCCACCGTCTGTGGAAAAATTGTCTTCCGTAAAACTGAGTCCTGGTGCCAAAAAACTTCTGGTCCACAGCCTGTTAGGAAGCAGGCCAAGTGGTGGGGATGTGAGTTTGCTCTGCATTACTACTGTTCCATGGAAAAAATTGTCTTCCGTGAAACCAGTCGCTAGTGTTAAAGAGGTTGGGGACCTCTGCTGTGGGAGACTTCTCATTTCTCTTTCCCACAGCCATGTCTAATCCTTATTTCACATTCCCCTCCATTTGCAGCTTTTCCATGAAGACTTGCTTGGGATCATGTCAGCGTTAAGTAGTCATCTCCTCCTTTGAATTTACTGTCTATTATACAAAATCAGACAATTTGTGTTGCTGTTCTTTTTTAAGGTACTTTTCCTCTCCAGCCAGTTTTTCCTTGAGTTTCATGTCTGTTGAGTTCCTGGGATGCACCCGGCCCTGCTCCAGGGGCTTGCATTCTGGTGACAGAGGTGCCCAGGAACGAAAGGCCACACCAGGCTGTGTGATTGCGTTTTCCATCACTCACCTTACATGTCTGGTGGAGACCACAGGACTCTGTGCATTCTGACTGTTGAGCATCCACAGGGTTCTCTCTCAGATTCCTCATGGCCCTGGGAAGCAGCTGTTGTTACCCCCATTTTACAGTTGGGGAAACTGCAGCTCAGTTTCTGTGTGTCTAGGATAATGTAAGTGCCATGTGGCAGAACCAGGAATAAAGTGTTTCCCATGTCTGTCTGATTCTTCCCTGGACCCTGCTGTTTTATGCTGTGCGGCAACAAAACCTGGTTTGGTGAGGTGTTCACCTGGGGGTTGTGCTGTTGACACCCGTATCTAGCACTGACAATTATCTGTGGTAAATATTTCAAGTTTATGAAAATGGCGTTAAGGAGATAAGGAAATTTATTTATTTATTTATTTATTTTTGAGACAGAGTCTTACTCTGTTGCCCTCAGTAGAGTCCTGTGGCATCACAGTTCACAGCAACCTCCAACTCTTGGGCTTAAGTGATTCTCTTGCCTCAGCCTCCCAAGTAGCTGGGACTACAGGTGCCCGCCACAATACCTGGTTATTTTTTGTTGCAGTTGTCACTGCTGTTTTAGCTGGCTGGGGCTGGGTTTGAACCTACCACCCTCAGTATATGGGGCCAGCACCCTACCCACTGAGCCATAGGCGCCACCCAGGAGGTAAGGAAATTTGATTACGCTGTGCGCTCATATTTATTTTCCCTATTTTTCTCATTATCTCTTCAACTTGTCCATCCAAAAGCCCTCTTAATAATGACCAAGAAAAATGCAGATTAAATATGTATATGGAATTCTGAAGGTTATTCTTGGCAAGTAGTTTTCATTAGTTTGACAGAACTGTTTCTGGTGTAAGGCAGAAGTTTGAGGATTGGGGCTGGCTCCTCAGAGGAAGCCTGGCAACATTCTCACATTTAATTCAGTCTGCTGTTCAAAAGATGGTTCAGTTATTTGTGGTCAGGAGTGGTATAGATTACAGGACATTAGACACGCCTTAATTTTCAAACGTAAGTATAAGAATATGTCCTAAAGCTCAATTGAGAAAAAAAGTTCAATCTATATTTTTCCTCCCCTAAAGCATCATGAAAAATAAAATTATATGTAGTATTTAGTGAACATTAAAGAGTGAGAAATGCAAGTGACCTGCTGCCAGGGGACAGGGGCAGTGATGGGTAGACTTGAGATTTGGAGCTCAAAATTCTTGATTTATACTCAAAGAAGAAAGTCATCAGATAAGGTGCATGACAGAAAGATGAAAGCTTGATGATAGTGTGAGAGTGCCTTAGATAGGAATGAAGGTGGACTGGCGTCACAGCTCACAGCAACCTCCAAGTCCTGGGCTTAAGCGATTCTCTTGCCTCAGCCTCCCAAGTAGCTGGTGCCCGCCACAACCCCCAGCTATTTTTTGGTTGTAGTTGTCATTGTTGTTTGGCAGGCCCGGGTTGGGTTCGAACCCACCAGCCCTGGTGTATGTGGCAGGCGCCTTGGTCACTTGAGCTACAGGCACCGAGCTGTTTTTATTAATTATTGAGTTAAAGGAATAGCATTTTAAAAAAATGTCCGAAATGAGAAATTTGTAAAATTTTCATGTACCAAAGAGAGGTTGGGGAGCTTTATGAATCACATTGTCCCGGCTGTGGACAGCACGGGGGAAAGTTGTCCTCCTGGTGTCCAGTGTGCAGAGGCCATGGACGCCGTAAACATCCTGCTGGGCCCAGGACAGCCCCACCCAACCCACCACCTGTCCTGAGAACTTTAAAGGCTTTGGGGCCCAGAAGCCCTCCCAGATTCATCCTAAGCGCTTTGGATGGGACAGTGAAGATTGTGCTTGTAAAGACTGTGGTATATAAAGGTAGTTTCTCTCTCTCTCTTTTTTTGGTGAATAACCCACAATAAGCACTTAGTTGGTCTGCTTACTATGGACTTTCTACTGTCAACAGTCTCAAAGTGCTTCCCCTGGTTTGACTGTGTGTCGCAGTCACGTAAGGCCAACGTGTTCTTTTCTTTGCTACCTTTTGCTGTAAAACAACTACCTAAACATACAAAAAAGGGCATTGTACACAAGATCTGGACACCAGAGGAAGAGAGGGGTGGAGTTGGCAGAATGTGACTTGAATGCCTTCCTTCCAGCTCTGGGTTCACGGTGGAGAGGTCAGGTGTCAACTCTGCTTTGTCCCTGGCTCCAGGAGGCTGGGAAGGGGATAGAAACAGGATGGGATCTGAAACCCTGTAGACCTGAGTTTGAATCCAGGCCCCTCTATTGCTGCCGTGGGCAGGCAATGTACACATTCTGAACCTGGTGCCCGCTCCTCTGCTGAGGGCATGGTGTCTGTTTCCCTGTGTGGGGGCGATGGGCAGTGGAGTGCAGTGGTGAAGGCCATGGCCTCTCCCCTAATCACCTGGCTGCAGATCTGGGCAGTGGAGTGCGGTGGTGAAGTCCGTGGATTCCCCCCTAAGTGCCTGGCTGCAGGTCTGGGCAGTGGAGTGCGGTGGTGAAGGCTGTGGACTCTCCCCTAATCTCCTGGCTGCAGATCTGGGCAGTGGAGTGCTGTGGTAAAGGCCGTGGACTCTCCCCTAAGTGACTTTCTGCAGATCTGGGGGGTGGAGTGTGGTGGTGAAGGCCGTGGACTCTCCCCTAAGCGCCTGGCCGCAGATCTGGGCAGTGGAGTGCGGTGGTGAAGGCCGTGGACTCTCCCCTAAGCGCCTGGCCGCAGATCTTCACTCTGCTGCCTTTTAGTTATGTGCCCTTTGCTGAGTGTCTCAGCTTTTCTCGGCCTCAGTTTCTTCATTTGAAAAATGAGATGGAGTATCATAGTATTTACCTCATATGGTTATTATGGCATTAAATGAATTAATTTGTGTCAAGCACTTAAAGTGGCGCCTGGCACACAGCAGGCACTCAGTAAATGTTGGCTAGTTTTAGGGTCAACTTGAGATGAAGGATGCAAAGAACCCCTCAGTATCAAGCAAATAGAAAGTACCTGATGAATGATTTTTAGATGTTTAAATTTTAGTAGCAGATAGTTTGTCATAATATGATGCCATTATAGCAAAAAATTCAATAGCCCCTGAAGTTAGATTAGCAGGGATTGACCTTAAGAAATCTTCAGGGTGCAAAGAGCAGGTATATCTTTGACTTCCTACTGTACCCGGCAGAGACTCCATTGGGTCTTTGTTCAAAATTGTACTTAAAGAATTGCAGGCCTAGCCAGATTTCTGTGCAATTAGAAGAGTTGCTAGAACAGCTCTTGAGTAGTGCACACAGTGGTGAGGAAGGCTGGGGTCCGGAATAGCTTCAGTCTAGTCCAGCTTTCATGAGAACACCTTTGGGGGAGATGAAGTGGAGAAGGAATGGGGAAATGGCAGGAAATGGCATGGAGTTCAAGAAGGGAGGGTGTGGGTCGGGGTGGGTGAAGAGGGCCTTTCCTTCTGGACAGAACAGGGGATTTAGCCTCTGTAATTTTCAGTGGGACAATTTCATGTTGTACCACTTGCTGCCAGGTACTGGGCTGTAGGTGGCATGTTGAAAGGGCACACCTGCAGCACAACTCTGAAATGAAAGAATTTATTATCCCATTTTAAGGTGAAGTGTAAGTCCAGGCTTTAGGACAGCACCAGACTGTTACTTATTATTTGTCTTAGGAGCGACAAACTTGTACAATGCTTCAACAGTATGTTCAAAAGGAGTCTGAGAAAGGCGGATTGTCTGAGCTCACAGGTTCAAGACCAGCCTGAGCCAGAGCAAGAAATAGCTGGGCTTTGTGGCAGGCACTTGTAGTCCCACCTGCTTGGGAGGCTGAGGCAAGAGGATCATTCAAACCCAAGAGTTTGAGGTTGCTGTGAGCTAAGACACCACGGTACTCACCAAGGGGACCAAGTGAGACTGTCTCAAAAAAAAAAAAAAAAAAAACGCTACTTGTCACCCACACACTAAACTTGATGTTTTAGTCAAGAAACTAATGAAGTCTTTGCTCTTCACTCAGTAACTCTATTTCCCTTTTATTTATTTATTTATTTATTTGTTTATTTTTTACTTTGTGTAGAAGCACCCACATTTATAAAAGATACGTTGGAATTGTACAGCTTGGTGAAGTGTCACCAGGACACTCATGCAATCAATACCCAGCTCAAGAAGCAGAATATTATGAGTACCCCATAAGCCCCACTCATGTTCTGTCCTAGTCACAGACCCTTGTTTTTTAGAAAAAAAATTGTTTTTTTCCCTTTCATGACATCCAGAGCTACTCATGGCTTTATGTAAACTCTTAATAGCTGTGGCTTACAGATGTAGCCGCAGGGATGGCCTTATTATCTGCTTTTATTTTCTTTTGCTTTAAAAAGCATGTCTCCTGGAAAGGGATGTCAGCTCTGCAGGTTGTTACATTTAGACATGGAGAGGCTGAGTGATCTTACAGAGTTCCTGTTCTTTGCTTTTATTTGTCCATACTGTAGAAGTCCATTGAAACCACAAAGTTGTCCATTGTACTGAAAGTAAAGGAGAATGGCCTAGCTGCACAGATGTCCTCTCTAAAAGCCTTACGCATTCAGGAGAGCTCAGGGCACATGAAAGCAGCCCTGTGGAGCAGGCAGCTGCATGGTGCTGGGTGCACGCACGTCCTGCCCTAGGACGAGGTGGTCAGGCCGAAGGCCTGGCAGCTGCGAGAAGTAATGGACTGCAGTGTGTTTACCCAGCTTCTGTCTGGATATATTTAGAAAACCAATGGTAATTTTTCAGAAGGCGGCCTTTCAGAGGAAGAATAAAGACTTAGAGGTCGAATTTGAGGCCCCTTTGTATATCTTCTTTTTGAAATCAAAGCACAGAACATAATTCTGAAACTCGTGTGATGTCAGCTTTGGCCTGTGTATCTTGTTGACCTTCTTGTGTCTAGCTGTGGCACTGCTGAAATACCATAGGTGCATTTCAGAATGTCATCACTCAGTTTTAGCCAGTGTTTTATGCCTTCCGATTTATTTATTTGGTTTTTTTTTTAAAAGTTGAGGTATAATTTAAATGCCATAAAACTCGTCCCGTTAAAGTGTATAATTTGCTGGTGTATTCATGTAGTTGGGCAATCGTCACCCCCGTCCAGTTCTACAGCTTTTTCTTCACTCTAAGAAGAAAGCCCACGTCCATTAGCAGTCACTCTCCCCATGTTTGTGTAGTTTTACCAAACAAGTGTTGTCATTATTATCTCTATTGCATAGAAGTCTCTTCCATAGGGCGTCCTGATCGTTGTTTAACCTTTTCCGTAGAAGTTTGTTCCACCTACCTTCTGTTCTAAAGTTGATTTGGGGTTGCACTTCCCAGCACTACCCTGTCACCATGATGATCCAAACTGTTACAGGATATAAAATGATGAGACATTAGTCATATGACTTACAACAGGTTCAGTACTTAGGAACAACAGAAAACTGCGCATGCTGAAGATTTCTGACTATGTGCCAAAAGTTGGCTGGTGTTTTAAAAGTTTAATAGATTGAGAGGTCACTTCTTCTGGCTTGTGTGGGAAGGCTTAGTTGTTTCTTTAGGCAGTTTTGAAAGAATGCATAAAATATATTTATGTGTAATTGATTTCTGAATAACTGGGATGGTTTCTAAACTAACATGATTGACTTCCTTAAAAGAAATCTCATTTATATTGTTAAAAGCTTTTTAATCTCTATTTTTAAAATTTCAGTAGTAATATGTGCTAGTTAGAAAAGTGTAAATGTCAGCTTAGAACAGTTGTCAAATATAAAGCAAGTTCTTTCTTATCCTCTGTCTCAGTTTGTATTTTATGCCTTGGGTGTTTTTTATGCTTAATTCTATAACTTGCTTAATCTTTACTCAATTTTTAAATATTTCAGAAATGCTTGTTTATTGAATTGTGTTTTTCTATAATACTATTTAAAGTTGATGGACAGTTTTAAAATTTTTGCCTTTCAAAGTGATGATTGCTAAGAAAAGACTCCTAGTAGTCTTTCTTAGAAAATACTATGGCCTCTTCACAGGCCAGTGGGACTTCTGAGCAATAGTGGACGTGTGGATACGCCAAGAGCTGAGTCTGTTTATCATCAAAAGGGCTGCATGTGTCCGCCACCCCTGCAAAGGCCTCCCCCTTCAGAACAGCTCTTACAGGCATGCTTCTGGATCAAATGATTTCCAAATTCACATCTGTATCTTTTCAGGCACAAATGTTCCTTCACAGTGATGCTGCCTGCTGTTGTACTTGCATATTTTTTAAAAAGTAATTTTCAGGAAGACAATGGCATTTATCACATGCTATGTATAGAAATTAAATAATGGAGTCATTGAAATTCTGTGGTTGAGAGAAAAAAGTTCTGTGGTTAAAAAGTACCGTATATACTCGAGTATAAGCCGAGTTTTTTCGGGCCAAAAATTTTTGCGCAAAAACCGCACACGGCACAAAATTTTTTCCGAAAAAAAAAGGCTTAAAAACGCG
>CAUYPK010087394.1:0-19454 GCA_963574355.1 Loris lydekkerianus | reverse complement strand
CTTCATTGTTTTCATCATTTCCTTCATTGTTTTCATCATGTGTATTCTAAATTCCCTTTCTGTCATTCCTAACATTTCTTTATAGGTGGAATCCTCTGCAGTAGCTACCTCATGGTCCCTTGGAGGGGTTTCTCTGGACTGGTTCTTCATGTTGCCAGGAGTTTTCTGATGATTCTTCCTCATGAGTGGAAGTTTCCTTGCCCTAATTTTCCTTTCACTTCCTCTTGCACTTTAAGTTCCCATGCCTGTGGACTAAGGTTTCAATGAGTCCTTTTGGTACAGGATCAGAAGGATGAGAAGGTTGAAGAGCATGAAGGGATAAAAGAAAGAAAGAAAGAAAAGAAAATAGAGAAAGGAGAGGGGGTGGGTAAAAGGGAATATTGACAAAAAGAAGAGAGGCACAGAAAGAGGGAGACGGAGCAATATAGGTGTACAGTAGGGTACTTTGACACACCTTAAAAAAGCCCCAACCTCTGGGGGTGCCCGGTTGAATGGTTCCCTTGAGGTCAGCAGCTCTTTGCTAACATGATCAGACACAGTACCCACCTCCACCAAGTAGAGAGGAAAGACAAAAATGCTATAAATCAAACAAAAACAATCAAACAGAAAACTTTATGGAATAAAATTGGGTGAAAAACCAAATAATAGGGGTAGAAATAATACCAAAAATGAAGTTCTATTTATTGAAAAAGGCAGCAATGGGAAATTGTATTTAAACTAGAAAAATGGAGAAAGAAAAGAAAAAAATAAGAAAAAAATCTGTATGGAAAAGGTTGAAATTAAAAAACAAAACAACAAAATAAACAACAAACAAACAGAAAAACAAAACAAAACAAAACAAAACAACCAAAAACAAAGCAGTATATATATCTTGTTGAATATTGTCCGGGCAATAGGTGGTGTTCTGGGGTATGAGATGTTAATCACAATGCTGATGTGACTGGAGGCCTCTGCTGATTTCTCACACCCCATGGGGTGGAGACCCTAAATCTCTCTTCAGCCCTCTTAAAAGGCACTTTAAGCTTCTAAACTTGGCTAAGCAGAAGCTTTCCCAGGAAAGTGCTTGTCACTGGGATCACTGCTGAAGTGGCTATCCACTTACCCAGTGTGCCAAAACCAGTCTCTGCCCCTGAGGGTTAAGGCTGTAAGGCAGCTCTGTCCCCACCTTTAGGCTGCTCAGTCACTAGGTTACTAGCTCCCTCCAGATCCTTGCTTTGCAACCCTGAGGCTGGAGCTTGCTGGGGAAGTTCTCTCACAATGGCTCCCTGCAGCCCACACCTGAACACTATTAGCTCCATCTGGCAGCTCAGTCTGGGGCCCTAGACAATGCCCAAAGTTCTCTGCACTCCTGCTCAAGCTCTCCCCAAGGCAGTTCAACTGAGTGCCAAGTCCAAAAACACCAAAACAGATCACAGGTAAGGCCTTTCTGGGTTTGCAGTCTCATTGTTGCTGTACTTACAGCTGCCGGCTATATTAGACCAATCGAACACACGCAATCACTTGCCAGTTTTCCACTGTTTTTGTCCTCCTCTTGGGGTCCAGAAGTCTTTCACTGACTCCCTGTATCCTCAACGGGATGATTATAGGCAGATCCCACCAGCCAGAGATGCCTGGAGTCTTATCTCCCCAGACTCACGGTACCCAGTTGCAGGGAAGCTGTTACTCGACCGCCATATTGCTCTCACTCATCTGTCTCATTTTTTAAATATCTTCTTAGTAGTATATCATTTTCTAATCACATCAATTATTTCACCATTGTTTCATAATTAGACTGAAGCATTGTATTGCTGAACTGATGGACATCATGGAAGCAAACACACACTCACATGTGTAAAACTGGTAGAATCTGAGCAATCCTGAATGATTGTACCACGGTCAATTTCCTGGCTGTGACACATTATACTGTAATTACACAAACACTGCCATTAAGGAAAACTGAAGAAAGTCTATATATTAATAGAAATAACTCTATTGTTTCTTACAATTGCATGTAAATCTACAATGATCTCAAAAAGTTTTGAAAAAAATTCAGCAGCTAAGAGTGAGGTTACCAACGGCCCTCATTTTCCCTGGAGAATTGACCAAGGCTGATTTAACCCCGTGAGATAGCTGTGAAGACTGACATCAAACAAAGCAGCTTAGATTGGAGGAAGAAATAAGTGGGAAGGGAAGAGGAGGGAGAAGCCCTCTGTCCAGCTGCATGGGGCCAAGGACTCCCCCTCCTGCCCTCCCAGCGCCATCTCTCCATCTCCTTGCACCACCTCCTGTCCTCTCTGAAGACCTTGAACAGGACACAGCTTCCCACATCCTTCCCCTGCCCCTGGGCACCACCAGTGCTCTCGCCTACAATCTCGCCTACAATAACTTCAGCCTCTCTGCATTTCCATGTCACGCCAGGATTGTGTCTTCTCTAGATGGGATCCATCCCCACTGCTATTACTTGAGGGAAGCTGCCATGCCTACAGCATCTCCACACATGCCTAAGGGAACTGATTCTAGGATTAGCAGGAGATTGGAGAAAGGAAAGGGGAGAGATGGAAAGTTCTTGGGAATGCGCAGTTATCTCTTCCTGCTTCAAGGATCGCCTGTGCAAATTCCGGGGACTTAATGAAGGTAAGAAACATGTGGAAATTCTGGGCTGTGATGTCAGTGAGCTGACTCTGAGCATACTCCAATCAGCTGTATTGGTTCCAACTGATTTCAGTCAGTGTTTTATCTTACAAGTGGAGGGAGTTTGAGAAAGTTGTTTCTTCTCTCATCTGCCATCCTGCAAGCTAAAGAATTTCTGTAAGTCACTAGTGTCTAACTCTTTGGGGCATGGTTTCAATAATGCTCTATATCAAAGAAACTTAATAGACATCTACAGAATGCGCCACATGGCAACAGCAAAACACATTCTTGCAAGTGAACATCACACACTCACCAGGACAAACCGTATGATAGGCAATAAAACAAATCTCAATAAATTAAAAATGATTGGCATCATACAAGTTATGTTCTCAGGTCATAAGGAATTAGAAATCAATAATAGGCAGAAATTTAGGAAATTCAAAAATATAGGTTAATCAAACAACACACTTCTATATAACTTATGGTCAAAGAAGAAATCATAAGGGAAATTTAAAAATACTTTGGATGAGTGGATACAACAACACAACAATCCCAAACTTAAGGAATGCAGCAAAAACAGTACATGGAGGGACACGTGTACTTGTAAATTCTTTTTATTTTCTTTTCTTTCTTTTCTTTTCTTTTCCTTTCTTTTTTTTTCCCCCCAGGGAATCAATCATGTCTTGAGCTTTTCAAGACATGTCAATCATTTATGAGTTTGAGCTCATAGTAACCTCAAACTCTTCAGCTTAAGTGATTCTCTTGCCTCAGCCTCCCAAGTAGCTGGGTCTACAGGTACCCACCATAAAGCCTGGCTATTTTTTGGTTGTAGTTGTCATTGCTATTTGGCAGGCCAGGGCTGGATTTGAACCCGCTAGCTCCAGTGTACATGGCTGGTGCCCCAGTCGCTGAGCTACAGGTGCTGAGCCTACCTGTAAATTCTTGTACTGAAAAACAGGAAGTACTTCAAATCAATAACCTAATCCTCCACCTGAGAAACTGGGAAAAGAAGTGCAAATTAAAGCAAGTAAGTAGAATGAATAGAAATTAAAGTGAAAATAAATACAATGGTGAAAAGAAACACAATAGAAGAAATCAATGACAGAAAGTTGTTTCTTTGAAAGTGTCAAAAGAATTGATAAACTTTTAGTTAGACTGACTTAGAGAAGAAAAAAAAAGACCCAAATTAATACCAATCCTGCAGAAATAAAAAAGGATTATAATATCATTAACAATTGTATACCAACAAACTATTCAACCTAGATGAAATGAGGAAACATCCAGAAAGGCACAAACTTAACAAAACTAACTCAAGAAGAAAAAACACTTGAATGTACAATTATCAAGTTATAGATTAAATGACTAATTTTTAACAAGTCCCCACAAAGAAAAGCTCAAGACTTGGGCGGCACCTGTGGCTCAAGGAGTAGGGCGCTGGTCCCATATACCGGGTGTGGTGGGTTCAAGCCCGGCCCTGTCCAAAACTGCAAAAAAAAAAAAAAAAAAAAAAAAAAGAAAAGAAAAGAAAAAGAAAAGGCTCAAGACACAATTGATTCACTAGTAAATTCTACCAAAAGTTTGTAGAAGAGTTAAAACAAGAGTTAATAAGCTTCCAAAACATAGAAGAGGAGGGAATCATTTCTCAACCCATTCTGTCACAAGAAAAGAAAACAACAGAACCAACATCTCTAATGAATGTAGATGAAAAAATCCTCAACAAAATACTAGCAAACCAGCTTGGCTCCTGTAGCTCAGTGAGTAGGGCGGTGGCCACATACACTGAAACTAGTGGGTTCGAGCCCAGCCTGGGCCTGATAAATGACAACTGCAACCAAAAAATAGTTGGGCATTGTGGCGGGCACCTGTAGTCCCAGCTACTTAGGAGGCTGAGGCAAGAGAATCGCTTAAGCCCAAGAGTTGGAGGTTGCTGTGAGCTGTGGCGCTGTGACATGATGAGGCTGTCTCAAAAAAAAAACAACAACAAAAAACTAGCAAACCAAATGCAATAACAAAAAAGGATTAAACTCCATGACCAAGTAGGGTTAATCTCAGGAAGGCAAGGTTGGTTCCAAAAATGAGTATGAATTAATGTAATATGCCATATTAATAACACAAGGTAAAAAGTCACATGATCATCTAAATAGACTAAAAAAGCATTTGACAAACTGCAAAAACCTTTTATGATAAAAATGGCTGACAAACTAGGAATAGAAGGAAACTTCATCAAAGTAATACAGGTTATCTATAAGAAACCCACCCTCTCCTTTATATTTAATGATACAAGACTAAAAAAATTTCCCCTGAGATTAAAACAAGGTAAGCCTATCCATCCACTCTCACCACTTATATTCAACACTGTTACGGAGATACCAGCCATGACTACTGGGCAAGAAAAAGAAAGAAAAAGTGTGTACAGAAAGGAAGAAAAGAAGTACAACTGTCTCAATTTGCAGATGATATTGTATATAGAAAATCAAAAGAAATAAATGAAAAATCACTTGGACAAATAAGCAAATTCAGCAATATTACAGGATATAAAATTAGTATAAAAATTAGTTGTTTGCATAAAAAATGATACAAATTTTGGGTAGTGGATATGTAAATTTTCTTGATTTAATTTTTCCACATTATATTCATAAATCCTATTATCTTATTCCCTGTTCATATATACAATTATTATTGTCAATTTACAATAAAATAAAAAAAATTCTTTGGACTAGAATTACTGTGTCAAAGGATATGAAGCATTTTTTTTAGGATCTTGACAAATTGCCAATTTATTTCTTGAAAGTTTATACTAGTTCATTTTTCCATCTGTATGTAAGAATATTTCTCAATATTGTCTGGTTATCACTGAATATTAAAAACATAAACCTTTCACAATCTGATAGTTGGAAAAAAGACAATTATATTTCTATGCAAGGAATAACCTGAACTTGAATTATAATAAGAAAACAATTCAATAGCATCAACAATGATCTATTCATTGAAATCTATTCATCAAAAGAAATGTGAAGTGGTGAAAGGTGAGGGTCCAGTTTCATTCTTCTACAAGTCACTAGCCAGTTCTCCCAGCACCATTTGTTAAATAGGGACTCTTTTCCCCATTGTGTGTTTTTGTTAGGCTTATCAAAGATCAAATGATGATATGTGGCTGGGTTCATCTCTAGGTTCTCTATTCTATTCCATAGATCAACACCTATTATGTGCCAGCACCTGTTTTGATCACTGTAGATTTGTAGTATAACCTGAAGTCTAATAATGTGATGCTTCCTGACTTGTTTTTATTTCTAATGTATTGGCTATTGAAGGTTTTTCTGATTTCATATAAAACAGTGGTTCTCAACCTTCCTAATGCTGTGACCCTTTAATACAGTTAGTTCCTCATGTTGTGGTGACCCCCAGCCACAAAGTTATTTTTGTTGCTACAGCATTAGGAAGGTTGAGAACCACTGATATAAAACAAAGTACAATTTTTTCAAGTTCTTTAAAGTATGACATTGGTGCTTTGATAGGATTGCATTAAATCTATAGATTGCTTTTGGTAGTATGGACATTTTAACAATGTTGATTCTTCCCAGCCATGAGTATGGCATGTTTTTCCATTTGTTAACATCTGCTATTTCTTTTCTCAGAGTTTCATAATTCTCATTGTAGAGATCTTTCATGTCCTTTGTTAAATAAATTCCCAGGTATTTTATCTTCTTTGGGACTACAATAAAAGGAATTGATTCTTACTGGATAAAATATTTCATTTAAGACATGAAAGTATAAAAATACTAGAATAGAGTGCAAGGAAAACGCTTTAAGATATTGGCCTGGGAAAATATTTTATAAGGAGAACCCCTGGCAATTGAAGCAACACCAAAAATATATTACTGGGATCTAATCAAGCTACAAAGCTTCTGCACAGCTAAGGGCGCTGCAAGTAAAGCAAACAGACAGCTTTCAGAATGGGAGAAAAATTTTGCATGTTATGATTCTAACAAAGGTCTGATAAATAGAATCTACAGAGAACTCAAATTAATCAGTAAAAAAGAACAAACTACTCCATTTCTTTGTGAGCAAGAGACTTGAACAAAAACTTCTCTGAAGATGACAGATGGATGACCAACAAACAAATGAAAGGACATCATCCTTAATCATCCAGAAAAGTGAAAATCAAAACCACTTTGAGATATCACCTAACTCCAGTAAGATTGGCCCACATCACAAAATCCCCAAACTACAAATGTTGACACGGATGTGGGAATGCAAGTTAATACAACCTTTTTGAAGAGAGTTTGGAGAATACTCAACAAAAATCATTTTACCAGAAAGACATTTGTATCAGAATATTTATTGCAGTTCAATTAATAATTGCCATGCTGTGGGATCAATATGAATGCCCATCAACCCATGAATGGATTAACAAATTGTGGTATAGGTATACCATGGAATACTATTCAGCCATAAAAGGATGGCATTATGAGTAATGGACACAAGATGTGTACAATTTTTGATTTTTAAAAAATTATTTTATTATGGTGTTCATCTTTTTCTAGATTTATCATTAAGTATTTGATTTTCATGGTATTACATGAGGTCTGAGAATTAAGTTTGCAAACTCATCCTAGAAAGACTGCGGCATACCCCATTGCTGGGGATCACTACAGTCATGTTTGAAGTATTCCCCTTGGAAATTTATTCACTGATGTCAGGGCCTTGGCATCCTTCAAAGACATTTTGGCTCCACTCTTCAGAGCCATTTTGGAACTCTTCCTGGAATGGCCATCAGAGCTGCCCTCATATTACTTTTGATTTCCTGAATGTCATCAAAATGTCTTCTTTTCTATATTTCCTTTATCTTTGGGTAAAGAATAAGTCATTGGGGCCAGATCTGGTGAGTTATGGGGTGTTTCAATATAGTTATATGTTTACTAGCTAAAAACTCCCTCACAAACAGTGCCATGAGAGCTGGTGCACTGTTGTGATGTAAGAGGCATGAGTTGTTGGTGAAAAGTTCAGGTTATTTTTGTCTAAAATTTTCACACAGCCTTTTCAGCACTTTCAAGTAGTAAACTTGATTAACTGTCTACTTGGCACAAATTCATAATGAACAATCTTCCTGATTTCAAAAAAGGTTAGCAATATCGTTTTGACTCTTGATTTGGACTGACAGAATTTTTGGTTGTGGAGAATTGGTTGAGTTTCATCATGCATTGTGACTCTTTGTTTTAGGGTCCTATTGGTACACCCAGGTTTCATCAACAGTGATATCATGGCCCAAAACATTGTCTTGCCTCTTCAAAAGGTCTTGGCAAACTTAGACTGTCCTTCACTTGTGTTCATTAGTGAGCTCTTTCAGGAGCATTTTTTTGTACCCATCTTTCCTTAATCATGCCAAGATTTTTAGTTAAGATTTTCCTGTTTCTCTTCCAATGTTCACTTGGTCTGCTATGCTTCTCATAGTCCGTTGAAGATTTTTAATGCACAATCGGACCACTTTTTGCAATGTTTTGTCAGTTCTGCTTGTTCCTGGCCACCTTGACCTCTCTTCATCAGTGATGCTTTCTCTTCCTTTTGAAAACGTTTAATCCATTTGTCTGATGTTGTTTTCTTCATGACATTTTCCCCATAAACTTGGACTAACATGTCCCTGATTTCACTTTCACTCTTGCCACATTTAACAAGAAATTTAATGTTTGCTCATTGCTCTAATTCAAGCTCTGATAGTCCCACGATGTCACCTCAAAGCATGCAACAATAATAACAAATGACATTCAGTAGACACAGCTACATGTTGACATGAGCACAGTTGTGTTATCAGCTGTGATACACCAAGGTTATGAAACCTTACCAAGTTGTTTGTACATTGCTGCCAAATTTATGAACTTAATTGTCAGACCTTGTATGTTTCCTTTCTGCATCCATGATAATATTTCTAGTATAATGAGATACAAATGACTTTTGCATACTAATCTTAGAGTTGAAATTTGGTCAAACGCACTTATATACGACTTTATTTACTGTTGCTTTTAGATTCTAAAAAATGTTCTGTGAAGACAGTCATGTTTTCTGCAACAAAGCACAAAGAAGATCACATGAGCCCAGAAGTTTGGAGTTGCAGTGAGCTAGAATTATGCCACTGGACTCCAGTCTGTTCAACACAGCAAAACCCTGTTGTTTTTCCAGCCCTGGTATGGTCAGGGCAGCAAAAGTGCATTCAATTCAAAGTATTCAATTTTTCATAGTTCAATTTACTAGTAGCTGCAGGTTTTTGTAGATGAACTTCATCAAGTTGAGGACATTCCTCTCTATTTTGAACTTGTTGAAAGTTTGGTTTTTGTTTGGTTGGTTTATCAGTTAGCTTTTTACTCAGGAATGATTATAAAATTCAGCCAAATTATTTGAAAGAATGGATTGATGTAATTATGTAATTTTCCCCCATTTAATCTCTTAATCTCTTATTAATATGGGGTACCACATTGGTTGGTTTGTAACTATTCAGTGGGGATTTCTTCCCTCCAATAACTTCAGTTGGTCATGCTATATAAAAATCTTTAGATATTCCAAATACAAGTTGATTATGGTTTAAATAATTTTGTGTTTAAACTCCTGAGGGATATTGTTCTGCATTTTTGTCTACTCTGAACATCATGGTAATACTAGCTTCACAAAACAAGGCCAGTGTGCTTTCCTCCTCTATTTCCTGGGATGAGATTTTATAGAATTATTAATTCGTCTTAAACTATGGTAGATGTCTCCAATGAAAATTTCTGGATCTCAAAGTTCTTGTATGTGAGGTGTTAGAATACAAATTCAATGTCTCTAATATTTAGAGGATTATTAAATTCAATCTACAAAATTTCAAATTAGATGAGCTTTGCTAGTTCGTTTATTTTAAGAATTGGTCCATTTTGGCTCGGTGCCTGTAGCATAGTAGTTACAGTACCAGCCACATACAACGAAGTTTGTATGTTTGAACCCAGCCTAGGCCAGCTAAAAAAATGACAGATGCAACAAAAAAATACCTGGGTGTTGTGGCAGGCACGTGTAGTCCCAGCTATTTGGAAGGCTGAGGCAAGAGAATCGCTTAAGCCCCAAGAGTTTGAGGTTCCTGTGAACTGTGATGCCAGGGCACTCTACCGAGGGCGACATAGTGGGCGACTATGTCTCAAAAAAAAAAAAAAAATTTTTTTTTTTTAAATAAATAAATAAATAAATAAATGAAATTTGAAAAGAATCGGTCCATTTTTTCTAGTTAATTGAACTGATGGGAGTGGTGTTGTCCCTAGGCTTTCTTTGTCATTCTTTACATGTTAGAAAGATCTGTACCGATATTATCTATTTTATTTCTGACATTAGTAATTTGTGAAATTTGTAATGACTTTGACACTGGCCTTTTTGAAGAAGCAATTCTTTGTTATACAGATTTTTTTTTTTTTTTTTTAAAGATAGAATCTCACTCTGTTGCCCCAGGCTAGAGTGCCCTGGCATTATACCAGCTCATAGCAACCTCAAACACCTGGGCTAAAGTGATCCTCCTGCCTTGGCCTCCTGAGTATCTGGTACTATAGGCACTGGCCACTGTATCTGGCTAATCTTTTTTATTTTAGTAGAGATGGGGTCTTGTTTTTGTTCAGGCTGGTCTGAAACTCCTGACCTCATTTGATTCTCCTGCCTCTCAGAATGCTATGATTATAGGGGACAGCTGCTCTGCCGGGTCCTCTTTTTTGCTATTTTCAATTCCATGGGTTTTTGCTTTTGCATGGATTATACCCACCTTTATGTTTGCATTTTTCTTTATTTTGCTCTTAGTTTTCTAGGTTCTTGAGATGACACCTCATATTATTGATTTGAGAGATTTTTTTCTTTGTGATGTATGCATCTAGAATAATCAGATTCACTCTCAGCATTGTTGTAGCTGTGACTTACACATTTCGAATACTTATATGGCATGAACAATTAGACAGTCACTTATGTAAGAGCTATACTTTTATGTTCTCATTCATTCTTCATTGACTGTGGTGAGTCAAATGGTAGCTGGGAGGAAAGTCCAACATAATGGCCACTGTTCCCACAATGAGAAGTCTAAACTGCTCTTCATAATTACCTTTTGAGTGCTGTTCTAACCAGGTGTATACCTTTTGTGCCATATTTACTTTTTAATTTTTTCTCCCAATTGGCATTCAGAAGTGCAAATCTAGTTTTTTTCTCAGTTTTGGCATACTTCTGAGTATATATACAGATACAGAAGTAACTAGAATACAAATCTACATTGTGTGTGTGGAGAAAATATGCAACCATCTATGTTCATGTCCATTAATACATCATTCATGACCTATTTGCAATTAGCAATGGTAGACATTTATACTGTAATATTTAAATCATAAAAGGTAACTATTCTCCTTGAAACTTGGCAAATCTCTGATCTTAATTCATCTTTATATTTTTACTTGTTCCACTTATTTTGGGGGCAAACCACTTTTCTGACAATAGCTTTTTTTTAAAACTTTAAACTTTAAAATAATGCATGTGATACTGTATTAATTTATCCACAAGATCACACATTTAATTCCATAACCATTGTGCTATCGGCACTGCTGAGATTCTTTTATCTAATGTATGTTTTTGTTAGGCTTGTCAAAGATCAAAGGATGATATTTGGCTGGGTTCATCTCTAGATTCTCTATACTATTCCATAGATCTACATCTCTATTTTTGTGCCAGTACCATGCTGTTTCAATCACTATAGATTTGTAGTATAACCTGAAGTCTGGTAACATAATGCCTCCAGATTTGCTTTTTTTTTTTTTTTTTTGAGACAGAGCCTCAAGCTGTCACACTGGGTAGAGTGCCATGGCATCACAGCTCACAGCAACCTTCAATTCCTAGGCTTAAGCGATTCTCTTGCCTCAGCCTCCCAAGTAGCTGGGACTACAAGTGCCCACCACAATGCCCAGCTATTTTTTGGTTGTAGTTGTCATTGTTGTTTGGTAGGCCCTGGCTGGATTTGAACTTGCCAGCTCAGGTGTATGTGGCTGGTGCCTTAGCTGCTTGAACTACAGGCACCAAGCCCAGATTTGCTTTTATTTTTAAGAATTGTATTGGTTATTTATTTTTTTCTGATACCATATAAAGCAAAATACTATTTTTTCAAATTTTATAAAGTATAACATTTGTGCTTTGATGAAGATTGCATTAAATCTATAAATTGCTTTTGGCAGTATGGACATTTTAACAATGTTGATTCTACCCAACCACAAGCAGGGTATCTTCCATTTGTTAACATTTTCTGCTATTTGTTTTCTCAGGGATTCATAGTTCTCATTATAGTGATCTTTCACATCCTTTGTTACATATATTCCCCAGGCACTACTGTAAAATGATTGGAGTCTTTGATTATATTCCAGTCTTGACTATTGTTGGTATATATAAAGGCTACTGATTTGTAGGTATTGATTTTATATCCTGAGACACTGCTATATTCCTTGATCACTTCTAAGAACTTTGTAGTTGAGTTCTCAGGATTTTTCAGGTATAAGATCATGTCATCTGTGAAGAGTGAGAGTTTGATCTCCTATGTCCCCATTTGAATATCCTTCATCTCCTTCTCTTGCCTGATTGTGATGGTTAGGACTTCCAGTACTCTATTGAATAGCAGTGGTGACAATGGGCGTCACTTCAGATCTGAGTGGAAATGTTTTCAGTTTTACTCTGTTCAATATAATATTGGCTGTGAGTTCGCTTAGAAGGCCTCTATAAGTTTAACAAACAACCCATCTAAGCCCATTTTTTTTTTTTTTGGCCCTTATTAACATTTTTTAAAAATGTTGTTGGGGATTCATTGAAGGTACAAAGAACCAGATTACATTTATTGCATCTGTTAGGTAAAGTCCCTCTTATAATTGTGTCCCCCAAAAGTGTGTCACACACCATCACTTCCCCCAACCCCTCCTGCTTTCCCTCTCTTTGCTCTCCCCTTCCCCCACCTCCTACCATGTACTAGGTCATTAATTGTCCTCATATCAGAATTGAGTACATGGGATTCTTGCTTCTCCATTTTTATGATGCTTTACTAAGAATAATGTGCTCCGCTTCCATCTGGGTTAATACAGAAGATGTAGAGTCTCCATCTCTATGAATGGCTGAATAATATTCCATAGTATATATGTATATACCACTAAGCCTATTTTCTTAGGTGTTCAAGTCATGGAAGGATGCTGAATATTATCAAAAGCCATTTCTGCATTGAGAGAATTATATGGTCTTTATTTTCAATTTTATTTAGGTGGTATATTATATTTACAGATTTACATATATTGAACCAAACTTGTAACCTAGGGACCTTGTAACAAGCTTGATCATGGTGTATAACTTTTTTTTGTTTTTGAGACAGAGCCTCAAGCTATCACCCTGGGTAGAGTGCTGTGGCATCACAGCTCACAGCAATCTCCAACTCTTGTGATTCTCCTGCCTCTGCCTCCCAAGTAGCTGAGATTACAGGTGCCTGCCACAACGCCCGGCTATTTTTTGGTTGCAGCCATCATTGTTGTTTGGCAGGCCTGGTCTGGATTTGAACCCACCAGCTCAGGTGTATGTGGCTGGTGCCTTAGCCGCTTGAGCCACAGGTGTATAACTTTTTTGATATGTCATTGAATTCTGTTTGCTAGGATCTTATTGAATATTTTTGCATTGATATTCATTAATGATATTGGTCTATCATTTTCTTTCTTTGTTGAATCCTTTCCTGGTTTGGGGATGAGGGTGATATTTGCTTCATATATTTGCTTTCTATCTTTTGAAATAAGTTATGTAATATAGATGCTAGTTCCTCTTTGAAGATTTGGTAGAATTCTGATGTGGAACCATCTGGTCCTGGGATTATCTTTTTTGGGAGATTTTTTACAGTTGGTGCTATTTCAGTGTGTGATATAGGTCTACTCAAAGTTTCTCATTCTTTCTGGTTGAGTTTAGGAAGATGGTGTGCTTCCAGGTGTTGGTCTATTTCCTCCAAATTTTCATATTTCTGAGAATAGAGTTTTTTGCAGTAATCATGGAGGATTTTTAAAAAATTATTATTATTTCTGTGGTATCTGTTGTTATTTCCCCTTTATCATTAATGATTGAAGTTATTAGAGATTTTACTTTTCTGTTTCTGGTTGGTCTAGTCAAAGGTTTATCAATTTTATAAATCTTTTCAAAGAACCAACTTTTTGTTTCATTGATCTTCAGAATGATTCTTTTGTTTTCAATTTCATTGAATTCTGCTCAAATTTTGGTTATTTCTTTTCTACTGCTGAGTTTGGGGTTGGACTGATTTTCTGTTTCCATTAGTTTAAGATGGCCTTTTGTGTTGTTGACTTTATCTCTTTCTGTTTTCTTTTCTTTTCTTTCTTTTCTTTTTCTTTCTTTTTTTTTTTTTTTATGAGACAGAGCCTCAAGCTGTCACCCTGGGTAGAGTGTCGTGGCATCACAGCTCACAGCAACCTCCAACTATTGGGCTCAAGCGATTCTCCTGCCTCTACCTCCCAAGTAGCTGAACTACAGGCATCTGCCACAACACCTGGCTATTTTTTGGTTGCAGCCATCATTGTTTGGCAAGCTTGGGCTGGATTTGAACCCACCAGCTCAGGTGTATGTGGCTGGTGCCTTAGCTGCTTGAGCCGCAGGCACTGAGCCTCTTTCTTTTTTCTTAATGAAGGCTTCTAATGCTATAAATTTTCCTCTTAGGACTACCTTTGCAGTATCCCATGTTTTGATAGTTTGTGTCTTCATTATCATTTTGTTCCAAAAATATGATGATTTGCTTCTTAATCTCATCTTTGACCCAACTATCATTCAGGCTAAGGTTATTTAGTTTCCATTACTTTGTCTGAGTATGAAGATTTCTGGTGCTGTTGAGTTCAACTTTTATTCTGTGATGGTCTGAGAAGATACAAGAAATAATTTCTATTCTTTTAAATTTGTTAAGGTTAGACTTGTACCCTAAGATATGATCAATTTTGGAGGAAAATCCATGGGCTGATGAGAAGAATGTATATTCAGTTTTATTAGGATGAAGGGATCTGTATATGTCTGTTAAGCTCATTTATTTTAGGGTCAAGTTTAAGTCTATTATTTTTTTGTTTAGTTTCTTCTTAGAGGATCTATCCACAACTCCCAAAGGGTGTTAAAATCTCCAACTCTTATAGTGGAGGAAGATATCATATTGTTGAGATCTGTTAGGGTTTGTTTTATAAATTGAGGAGCATTCAGGTAGGGTGTATAATTGTTAATTATTGAAATCTCTTCATGTTAGGTGTTTCCCTTGACAAATATGTAGTGTCTATTCTTGTCTTTCCTTATTTTTGTTGGTTTAAATCCAATTGTACCTGCAAATAAGATTGCAACCTCTGCTTTTTTCTGATTTCTATTTTCCTGTATTATAGATGTTCATCCCCTCAACCTTAGTCTTTTTGTATCCTTTGATGTAAGGTGTGTCTCTTGGAGGCAACAGATACTTGGCCTGAGTTTTTGTATCCATTTAGCCAACCTGTGCTTCTTTGGTGCAAAATTTAATCCATTCACATTAATTGAGAGAATAAAAGGTATGGTAGTGTTTTGGCCTTGTTTTTCAAAGGTCCAGTGCATATTTTTAACCCATTCACCATTGTGGAAGCTAGATTTTGTTCTTTAAATTCTGGGTGAGTTTACTTTAGTGGTAGACCATCATGGTGGTCATTATGAAAACCAGGTCTGAGTATTTCCTGGAGAACTGATCTAGTTATGGCAAATTTCCTTAACATATGGATATCAGTAAAGTGCTTGATTTCTCCATCACAAATGAAACTCAGTTTAGCTGGACACAGGTTGTTGGACTGAAAGTCTTGTTTTAGAAGGTTGAAGATTGATGACCATCCTATTCTAGCTTGAGCAGATTTGGCTGAAAGATCTGTGGTCATCCTGATATTTATCCTTTTGTAGGTAATACTTTTCTTATGCCTGGCTGCTTGCAGGATTTTCTCCTTCATATTAACTTTGGCAAAGTTAATTACAATGTTATCTAGGAGATGCTTTATTTGTATTGAGTCATGCTGGGGTTCTCAAATGATCTACTCTCTGAATTTCTTTATCTCTTGAAATGGCTGGGAAATTCTCCACCCATAATTTCTTGGATTAGAGCATCTGTACCTTTAGGACCATCCTCTTCTTCTTCAGAAATCTCTATAATTTGGATATTTGATCTTTTGGAATGATCTCATAACTCAGGGAGTGTTCTGTTTTTGTTCTCTGTTTTTCTGCCTCTTTGAATGTTTGGGATTGTTCAAAATACTTGTCTTCAATTTCTGAGATCATTTCTTATGCTTGCTTAACTGTATTACTGAGGGACTCTGTCATATTTTGAAGCTCCCTGAATGCCTTTTTCACTTCCTTAAGCTGTGTCATATCTTTTCTCATTATGTCCATATCCTTGGTGACTTTGTGTTTGAATTCATTAATTTCTTGACACAACTTTTTGGATTTCTATTTCCATCTTTTCCTCCATTCTATTCATCTTATTTGCCATCCATATTCTGAATTCCATTTCTGACATTTCAGCCATTTCTCTATGAATGGTATTTTCCATTGTAGCTCCTTTGTCATCCCTTGGAGGAGTTGTTCTACCCTGATTATTCATGTTGCCAGAGTTCTTCCACTGGTTTCTCCCCATGACTATTTTCTGTTATTTGGCAATTAAAACTAGAAGGGTGAGACTGGATCAGGGTTCCAGGAGCTGGAGCTAACCAGCCCTTCACCAGTGAGCTGGGGCTTGTGATTGTGGTTTTTCCCCTACGGCCTTACAAATGTCCCTTTCAGAGTTGCAGCCAGAGACTCTGAGGACCAGCGTGGTGAGATAATGCAAGCTGGCTCTGTCTCCACATCAGCATGCATCTACCCAATCCTAAAGAGTCACAGTATTAGGCTAGAATATCATCTGGGGGAAGATACCAATACCTGTAGCACCCTTCCCCTAGCTGGCAACAGCTGGAGGAGGAGAATCTGTTCACCATCGTTTGACTTCAGAGGGTCCCCATGTAGACATCTTAGTTTGAAAGTTTCCATGAGATTGTCCCAGGCAATACAAATACTGTTCACTGCAAGAGTTCAAAGGGTTGCCAAGTGACCAGAAAGCAGAAATCTGCAAGCAGATCTGTTTGTGCAATCATGAGAGGCTAGGGGAGGGTCCTCTCTGGTGGGTAGGGAAGTCAGCAAAGATCCCTGCCAACATTAGAACTTGGGGTGTCAGTGCCTCCACACCCGCCACTAATTCAGCCCACACCACTAACTTGTAGGATGTCACTGTCTCTGCATGTGTCCCTCTCTCCCTACTCCCAAGGCTTCCACACTTGTCACATTTCCTGTGCTGCTACTTGACAGCCCACAGAATGCCTGGGCCTCTCATTGAATTCACCAAACACTCTTGTCTCTGCAGTGGGCAGACCTTTAGGCAGCCAGGATACGGGAGAAGGGTGAACTGTGTATTCAGAATTGTTCACTTTTGTGCCAAGCAGGGTGACAGTAGGCTCAGAGGTGGGACCTCCATGGAGGAGGACTAGGATTTAGTGGCTCTCTCCCTGCTCACTTGCAGAGAGCCCTCTGAGTGCCTCCCACTTGGGGGAAGGGATCTCCCATCCTCTTGGCAATGGGCTTCATTACTTGGTCTTTATTTTGTCTTTCTTCCTTTTTCTTAGATTTAGAGTTTGTCTCAATCTTCTTTTCATGCTCAGTTCCTCACCTTTAGCTTCACTGAGTCCACTTTTGTCCAATATGTCTCCCTTTGGACAGAAGATTCTGGCAAAAGTTGCTTCTAGTCAGCCATCTTCCTCAATCTGTTTTGTGGTTTTCTTTTATTCCCCAATTTATACATTTGACTCTCCTATCAAGCAGGTTACCCTAGCTTAAAGTTAATGTCCTCCTTTTAAAAATATATTATTTTAAATTACATACTGCATTCTTCAAACTTCCCCTGAGTAGGTGTCCCCTTTGAGGAAAATATGGGAAGTCTATTTCAATGCAGTTTTTACTTAATTAAGAACCTGATAAAACCATTAATTTTAAAAATTTGGAGAAAATCCAGAATGGTAGAGATGATTTTATAGGTTTTTCACACATTACAGTATATATTTTACATATCTTCTCTCTCTTCTTGTTCCTGAAAGATGTACTTAGTTCAGTAACTTTTGGTATGTTATTTCCATTCATATGTTAATTAATGGCCCAATCAGAATGTGTGTTGTCTATGTGTCAGTGTATGAAATAAAACACACATTCAAGCTCATGTCTATATACTACCTGATTCTTGACCATTGGCACCAAAATATCTCGTGGGGCCATGCTTGGTAGGTCACGCCTGCAATCCTTGCATTGTGGGAAGCTGAGGCAGGAGGATCGCTGGAGCCCAGGACTGTGAAGTTGCAGTGAGCTATGATGACATCACCACACTCTAGCTCTCTAGCCGGGGAGATAGAGTGAGACCCTGTCCTTCCCCCACCCCTCAAAAAAAAACTCCCTAAGACAAATGTCCAGAGGGCGGAGCATGATGGCGGACAGGATGGACGTGTAGCCCACCTCTCCCAAGCCATCAGAAGAGAGGAAAGGGGGTCTGAACCTTCCCCGAGTGTGGATTATTGGTGTGGACAGACAGCTGGAGACGCTCAGCGAAGTGGCAGACTGCTATATCTGAGGGGTAATTTAAAACGATAGACTCTGTTGTAGAGATTCTTCCCTGCCTGGCCGGCCGGCCAGCAGGCCCCTACCTTATGGAGGGCAACAGCTTGCAAACGCTGATAAAACCCAATTAACAAATATTTATTCCTGAACTGAGAGAGGCATCCGAAAGGAGAGCCACAAACCACGGGGAACCAGGCAACCTGTTGGACAATTGAAGGGAAGGGTGCCCGCCCGGGAAACAGACATTTTGAACTACCTAAGGGCGGGCGCCCTCCCCCAGACCAGCAGGGATTGAATAAGACCACAGCATTCCTGCTGAAGAAAGCTAGAGGGGGTTGGCGGTTCAGGCTGCGCTGCAAACTGGCTGGTCCCGATCAAAAAGAGAAATTCTGAACCATAAAACTCAGAATAAAGTCCCCGAGTCCTCCCACTGAGCAAAACGGCTCCCACCCCAGCTGCAAACCCAGCAGCACCCCCCCCCCCACAGCCGATTGTAGTCACCAGCTTGTAGGAGAACCTGGGAGCAGAGTGGAAAGATTCAAGAAGTGTGGACTCCTGCACTGAGTGGTAAGGTCTATTGCGAGTGCTGTCTGGAGCAAAATAGCTGAGGTTACACATTACTTAGGTGACAAACTTTTATGGAAACTCCAAAATGGCGATAGGCTATGGAAGGCGGTTACCATGGTAACAGTATAAACTGTGAATCAGGTATAAGCGTGGGAACCACACACAGTGCCACCTGGTGTCCAGAAAGTATATTGCAGTATGATTATATTCCTACGAAAGCTGAAGCTTACATCATACATATAGATGTATATTTCTACATACAAGAACAATTTTTTTGTAGATGGTGCCTTTCTTTTTATGTTTGTTTTTTTTTCCTTTTTTTGTTTTGTTTTGTTTGTTTGTTTTTGTTCTTTTGTTCTGTTTTTTACTCACCATTTACTTGGAGGATCTTTTGTTAATTTTTTATTATTACTTTTTAAATAGATATATATTTTTTATTTCTATTTTTTCTAATTTTAATTTCTCCTTTCTTCTCTTTTAACTTTTCTACAAACACCACTTTTTTATCCTTTTATAAAAAAATTATTTTACAACTATCACTATTTTTATTGCAGTTGTTTTTATGTTGCTGTTGTTGTGGGTGTTGTCTGTATGTCTATGTG
>CAUYPK010087391.1:0-10014 GCA_963574355.1 Loris lydekkerianus | reverse complement strand
AGTCAAAAGAGAAAAATATTTATTTTATTATTTTTTGTTTGGTGTCTAAAAAGGTAAAAATCCATTAAAACCTTAAGTTAAATATAAATGTTAGAATTCAATGTTCACTTTTAGATTTTATACAGTATTCTGTTTTGGTTTCAAGTGTATATAATATGGCATTAGCAGTATGGCTCCAATAGAGAGGAGTTAAATATATATTATTAAAGGAGACCTGTAGCAGTCAAAGATTTTATTGATTTAATGACAAATAAAGAAAATTAATTAAAATGTTTTTGTTTTTCTGCTGTAATTCTGCATTAAGCTCACATGAAAATCATGATTCTAGAGTTTGGAATGCAAAATTAATTGTTTCTCCCTCAAGCTGGGAATATTTTTCAAAAATAAATGCTATAATATAGATATCAAATTACCACTTCCCCACTTTATGTTGAAAATTTTTTTATTAAATTGATAAAACTTTGTTTCTGTTGTATTCATAATGTTCTGTTATACATAACATTAAAATGTTCATTAAAAAAAAAAAAGAATGTTGAAGGTGGAAGATCATGCTCTTCTGGCTTAGAAGGTTTCAGTTGAAAAATCTGCTGTCATCCTAAAGGCTCAGCCTCTTTAGGTCAGTTGGTGCTTACTCCTGGCTTCTTGCAGAATTTTTTTCTTTCATTTTGACTTTGGACAGTTTAACTACAATGTGTCTTGAGAGTCTCTGTTTGAGTTATCAAACCGGGGGTTTGATATCCATCTGAAAGGAATATGTCAGAGTCTTTAATAAAACTTGGGAAGTTTTCATTTATGATGGTCTCCAGTAGGGTTTTCATTCCTTTGGGACAGTCTTGTTCCCTTTCAGGCTTCCCTATTATTCATAAGTTTGAATGGTTCATGGAGTCTTGTAGTTCTTTAAGCATCTGTTATGCATTCTCTCTCTTCTTTTCTGCCTCTTTAACTACCTGGGTTAAGTTGAAACTTTATCCTCCAGCTCTGAGGTTATTTATTCTCTATGGTCTAACCTATTTTTGATACTTTTTACTGCATAGTTACATTCTCTGATTGTCTCCTTTGTTTCCTTAGCTCTTCCATATCCTTTCTATATTCTACAAATCTCTCGTCTGACTTTTGGTTCTTTCCATTTTCTTGTCCTTTCGTTTTATTGTATTTATCATCCATATTTTGATTATGTTTCTGTCAAATCCATTAATTCTTTATGACTGGAGTCTTCTGCAGTAGCTGCCTCATGGTCTTTGGGGGAGTTCCTCTGTTTGGATTTTTCATGTTGCCTAAATTTTTCTGCTGGTTCCTCCTCAGCTGTTCTTTCTTCTTATTAACCGTGTTGTGCTTCTTTTTCCTTCTTATTGTCTCCTTTGCTTCAAACAGGATTTCTTGCTCTTGATGCCAGTATATTGCAGTATGTTGCCAGGACACCAGGTGGCGCTGTGATTTTTTTTTAGGAGATAGAATGCATAGCCATCAATCTCTATGGTCCTTATTCCAAACATAGTTGCTGTTGGTGATTTCCTGATTTGTTTCCTCTGCATTCAGACCTGCTGGGTTGAGATCTTAAAGCTCACAAGAATCCTTACTGGGCAGGTCTCACAGTTTCACTGACTCCATTTCCCGTGGGGTTTGTGAGTTTCTCAGCCTGTTGCAAGAGTGGAGTTCTGATCCTAGCAGGCAGAATTAAGACAGCTGTGCTTTAGGCCTCTACTAAGTAAGACCTTCTCCAGATCTTCCCACAATGGCAACACCCTGGATGCTGAGACATTCTCAGTATGGCTACCTGGCCAGCCACAAAACCTATGGCAAATCCACACAACTGGCATTCAAATTCCATCACTGCATACTGTTTGAATCTGCCCACGCTTCTAAACTTTCCACTCAATGCACAGCTTCCCTCAACAACTGAAAAATCTGGAAATGCTTCCTCCCATCCTGGACCAGCTAATACAATCACTAGCCCAATTAATTAGATTTCTACCATTGGGGATCATGCACTGTATCCAGCTCACCACCTCAAAGCTGTGCAACTTGAGCTATGACTCTGAGTAAGATCCCTGTGCCAGGTATGGCTGGGTTTTCTCTTTTTTCTCTTTGTTCTAGGAGAGCTCAGCTGAAAAATCCTTTTGGTCCACCATCTTTTCTCAATTCTTGTAGCTTACAAGTCTTAAAAAGGAATAGTGTAAGGTAGAAAAAGAGTGATAAGGTGCTACTCAACATGATGAACAGAACAACATCCAATTATCAATTCTATCTCTTAACATTAATGGTTTTAATGTGCCAATCAAGGGTCATATGCTGGCTGAGTGGATGAAAAAACCACAATCCAGGTATCTGCTCTGCCTGGGAGACACATCTAAACGGCAAGGTTGTGCACAGTTTCAATGTGAAAAGATGGGAAAAAAAATATTTCACACTAATATAAACCAAAGAGAGCTTGTGTAGCTATTCTTATATCAGAAAAAATTGACTTTAAATCAACAATGTTAAAGAAAGACAAAGATGGCCATTATATAATAATAAAGGGAGAAATTCAACAAGAAGACATAATGATACTAAATAGATATGCACCTAACAAAGAAGCTTCCAGAAACATACAACAAATTCTATTAAAACTAAGCAAGAAAATAAATAATAGCAGCATGATTGCTGGAGAGTTCAATATCCCATTGTCAGAGCTGGACAAATCATAAAAGCAGATAATAAATAAAGAAACATTGGACCCAAATTGTATCCTAAAACAAGTGGATCTGATAGACATTTATAGAACATTCTACCCCAAACCTAATGAATGTATATTTTTTCATCTGCATGTGGGACATTATCCAAGATTGATCATACCTTAGGCCACAACATGTGTCTCAATAAATTTTAAAAAATTGAAATCATGGCGGTGCCTTTGGCTCAAGAAGTAGGGTGCTGGCCCCATATGCCAGAGGTGGTGGGTTCAAACCCAGCCCTGGCCAAAAACCACACACACACACAAAAAAATTGAAATCATTTCATGTATCATCTCAGACCATAGTAGAATAAAACTGGAAAACAATTCTAAGAGTACATGCAATTCTACACAAAGTCATGAAAATTACATAATCTTCTGCTGAATAACTATTGGGTCTGTAATGAAATTGAGACAGAAATCAAAATATTCATTGAACTTAATGACAAATGAGACTTAAAGTATCAAAGCCTAGAAAATTAAGCAAGAACATTCCTAAGGGTAAAATTTATAACCCCGAAAGCCCACATCATAAAGTTAAAAGATTACAAATTAACAACCTAATAACACATCTCCAGAATCTAGAAAAGGGAAGGCAAACCAAACCTAAGGCCAGAAGGAAAACAAACAAACAAAAACCCCCCAAAGGTCAGAGCAAAACTAAATGAAATGGAAAGCAAACAAAAAAAATTGAAAAGGTTAGTGAAACAAAAAGTTGTTCTTTGAAAAGATAAACAGAACTGATAGACCTCTTGCTAGATTAACCAGGAATAGAAGAGAAAAGTCACAAATGATCTCAATTAGAAATGAAAAAGGAAATATTAAAACTGATATCATAGAAACACAACTCAACATCTGTCAATACTATGAAAATCTCTACGTACATAAACTACAAAATGTAGAGGAAACGGATGAATTCCTGGAAACACACAGTCATCCAAGACTCAACAGGAAGAAACAGAACTTTTGAACAGCTCAATAAGAAATAGACAAAATGAAGCTGTAACAAAAAGTGTTCCAACAGATAAAAGCCCTAAATTAGATGGATTCCACCAAACTTACAGAGAATTGGTACCCATCATGCAGAAATTATTCCACAACACTGACAAAGAGAGAATCTGCACCAACTGATACTATTAAGCCATTATTACCTTGATACCAAAGTGAGGAAAGTATACAATTACAACAAAAAAATACCACATATCAATATCCCTTATGAATATTGGCACAAAAATTTTCAGTAAAATACTAACCAACCAAATTTAACAACAAATCAAAAAAATAATCCACCATGTCCAAATAGGTTTCATTCCAGGGATGGCTCATCACATAGAAATCAATAATTGTAAACAAAAGCAAAAATAAAGATCATATTAACATTTCAATAGATGAAGAAAAGGCATTCAACACAATACAGCATCCTTTTATGATAAAAACCCTAACAAAGTAGGCATAGAAGGTACGTAGCTCTAAATTATAAAAACTATGTATGATAAACCACAGGCAACATCATACTGAATGAAGAAAAGTTGAAAACAGTTCCCCTAAGAACTGGAACAAGACAATGGTGCCCACCATCACTACTTATACTCAATATAATGTTGGGAGTCCTGCCCAGAGCAATCAGGCATGAGAAAGAAAGAAAGGGTATCCAAATCAGAAAAGAGAAGGTCAAATTATCACTTTTACCAATGATATAATCTTATATCTAGAAAGCCCCAAAGACTCCACAAAAAGACTTCTGGAATTAATAGACAAATTCAGCAAAATCTCAGGTTATAAAATCAATGTACACAAGTCAGTAGCCTTTCTATGTATCAGGAAGAGTCAAGGTGAAAATCACATCAAAGACTGAATACCATTCACAGAAGATACAAAGAAGATAAAATACACAGTCATGTATTTAACCGAGGAGTTGAAGGATCTCTACAAGGAGAGCTATGAAACACTGAGGAAATAAATCACAGATGGCACAAACAAATTGAAAAATATCATATGAATTGGTAGGATCAACATTGTTAACATGTCTATACTACCCAAAGTAATTTACAGATTCAATGTAATCCCCATCAGAATACCACATAACACTTCACAAATCTAGAAAAAAATTATTCTTCATTTGGATCCAGAAAAGAGTATGAATAGCCAAGGAAATTCTAGCAAAAAGAACAAATCTGGAAATATCACATTACCAGACATCAAGCTATATTAAAAGGCTACAGTAACCTGGACAGAATGACAGTGGTATGAAAACAGAGACATAGACCAACGGAACAGAACAGAGAACCCACATATAAAACTGTCTACCTATAGATAACTAATCTTTGGCAAAACAGACAACATATATAGGGTTAAAGAAGCCCTATTCAGTACATGGTGCAGGAATTATTATTATTATTATTTTATTTAGGATTCCTTAAGGTTACAAAGAATTAGGTACACTGATTGCATTTGTCAGATAAAGTCCCTGTTATTGGTACTGAGATTATTGAATAGCCACATGCAGAAAAACTCAAATAGGACCCATACCTCCCACTGCTCACAAAATTTAATTCAAGGTTGATAAAAAAGGTAATAAAACCATAAGAATTCTGGAAGGAAATATAGGAAAATCTCTTGTAGACATTGGCGTAGGCAAAGAATTGACGGCTAAGATCTAATGGCAATTACAGCAACAACAAAAATAAATGGGTCTTGATTAAATCAAAAAGCTTGTGCACAAGTAAGGAAATAATCAGGAGAGCAAATAGACAACCTATAGAATGGGAGAAAATATTTGTAATCTACACATGTGATAAAGGGCTGATATCTAGAGTCTGCAAATAACTCACACAAATCAGTAAGAAAAACCCCCAAACAAGCTCATTAAAAAGTGGGCAAGAATATGAATGGAAGTTTTTCAATAAAAGATAGACAAATGTCCATATAACATGAAAAAATGCTCCACATCATTAATCATCAAGTAATTGTAAATTAAAACAGCAAGATATCACATTACTCCAGTTAGAATGGCTTTTATTAAAAAGTCCACAAACAATAGGTGCCGGCACAGATGCAGAGAGAAATGAATGTTTCTACACTGTAGGTGGGATAGCACTTTAGAAAACCCCCTACAGGAAATAGTATGGAGATTTCTTAAAGAACTTAAAGTAGGCCTACCATTTGATTCAGCAATCCTAGTACTGGCCTATCTACTCAAAGGAAAAGAGGTCATTTTATGAAGACATCTTCACTCAAATTTATTGCACCACAATTCACAATTATGAAGGTTTGGAATCAACTCAAGGGCTCATCAGTTCACAAATGCATTAACAAAATGTGGTATTTGTATACCATGGACTACTACTCAGCCATAAAAGGGATGCATTAATTCTTTTTGCTGCAGTTTGGAAGGAATTTGAGACCATTGTCCTAAGCAAAGTATCTCAATAATGGACAAACACCATATGTATTCACTATTAAATTGGAACTAACTGATGGGTGCACAAGGGCACAGAGAAAAGTAAAAGTCATTGGAAATTAAGATGTGGGTGGAGGGAAAGGTTAAAAACACAACTAATGGGTACAGTGAATATGATTTGGGTGATGGATACATTTATAACACTGAGTCAAGCCACGTAACAAAAACATTTGTGTCCCCTTAATATTTGGAAATAAAAAAAGTATATGGAGCATGTACATAGGTTATAGGCAAATATTATGCTGTTTTATATAAGGAAGGTGAGTATCCTTACATTTTGGTATTTACATGGGGTCTTAGAACTAATTCCCTGCAAGTAGCAAAGGACAAATGTACCATAATTTAATTTATCTTATATTGGTGAGCTATTGTATTGTTTATAGCTTTTAACCAGTAAAATCACTATTATAAATGGTGTGGAAAAACCAAGAATAATAAAGATAAAATTGAATATTTAGAGGTGATTCACTATTCCCAGTACTATTTAGAGCACTCTCTGTGTGATAATACAATCTCACATTTAGGATAATCCTTTGAAGTAGGTGTTATTATTGTACCCACATTATAGATAATAAAGGCATTGAATCACTGCTATGATAACTAATTTGTTCCAGGTCACACATGTTGCAAGTAGAGGAATGAATTAGGGAACAGTAGATTTGGGGATGTGAATCTTAAAGGAGCTGGACCTTGTCTGTGTAACTTCCATGATGACTAGCAAGTCTCTTGTGCCTTTTTATCCTATTTCCTCTCACTTCAGTTTCTATTTCTCTGCACTTAACATAGCATTATTTACACATAACACGAGGAACCTCATTGTAAAAGCAGACTATTACTCTCTTTTTGTTTTCTATTGTTTAACAAGATGGAGTCGAGACCTCCAAATGACTGTCAGGAATGCAGTTGGCTTGCATTGGACAGGGAGTGAAGTGTCTGTGTGTGTAAGCACTTAACAGCAGACAAGAGTGTTTATCATGAATAACAAAAACAGAGAAAAGTATTTTCTCTTATGACTGACCTGTAGAATGCTCACCACTTATTTCAGAATTTGAGTGTAAAAAGACTCTCAAATTAATAACAAGCTTAGAAAGGGCATCATTTGAGGGATGGCAATTGGGACAAGAGATTTACATGTAGCACAGAGGTTGATAACGAATATATAAAACATTAAATAAAATCTCAGGAAAGGCTGAGTAGTGTGAGGGAAGTTCTTTGTCTTACAAAGTACTAAAGTCACCAAGTTAAGATAAAAGTTCTAAAGCCCCTCCAAGTTAAGATAAAAATCTCAAAGGTAAAGTTTCGTGAAAACAGATACAGATAAAAATAAAAGGTGATCAATTTGTGGGAGTTTATATTTGAAAGATGCTATTTTTTTGATAAAGAAATATTTAAATTAATCTCAACGTGAAAGAGGAAGTTGTGAAGGGGAGCTGGGAATTTTACAATTTATAGAATTTAATTAATTCCACACTAAGTAAACTATTGGACTTATAAATCACAGAAAGAAACTAATAATTTTATACCTTTACAAAGCATAGCTCTTGAAGGAAACCTAATCTATGGCCTGGGATTAAATCTCCTGGGATGACATGACCTGGATCAGTCTATCCATTGAACATCCTTGTCACTACGACGGCTTCCTGTGGTGCCTGCATTCAGAGATCTGCCTCATTCTCTTAAATGAATACTTCAATCAAATGCCAGAGTTGGGCTCAGGGTGGGGATAATTGGTTTTTAATTTTTGCCTTCTTCTAGATGACCAGGGAAATTTCACAATCACATCTACCTTCCCTTTACAGATTGCTGTCCTCAAAGAAACATGTCATCTCACAGAAAAGACTGGTGAGTCAACAGAAAAACTGCTCAGAGCAACTGCTCGGGTATCATTCCCTAAGGGGACAGTCACTAACAATGAGTCAGACACTGTACCTGTCTTCACATAGCTGGTACAGCTTGTAGTTGAGCAGTTTATATTCAATTTATCTGCACACTGCTCAGCAAAGCTTGGCATTTAAAAGAATGTAAGATTAAGTCAGCAAGATCACTTCTAAAAGTAGACCTAACGAGAGTGTGTCTGAATTGCATTTGAATTTCTACCCGAGTTTCTTAAATGCTGATCCACTGTCAGGCACTTACATGAACACTTGAAATTGTTCTTTGACACTATCTTGGACTAAAATAAACCTTTCTTAGGGTTTTGCAAACTCCATGGGCAACTACAAAATGTAGGGAGGTGCCAGACACGAAGATCAGCAAGGCTATAAAAGGACAAACAGCCCGTGTTCCCAAAGGTTTCTTCTCTCTTTAGAGGTTTTGCACAGAACCTGAAAGATGAAAATTAGATCAGGAATGAGCAAGGGCTGCATGGAAAAAATAAAACCTTGAGACTTTTAAAATAAGATAGAAATGTAAATTTTGCCATATGTTCTCACTTTATGTTTTCCTTCCGGTCCCCTTTACCTGAGCAATCCTGTCTTGCAGTCCTTAAACAAATGGCATTGACGCTGAAGTATTTAAAAAAAAAAATTGTTTGAAAAATGTACTCTGTGTTAATGTAGTTGGAAAAAAAAATGAAAGAAAATTTTTAAAAAGACAGAGTGTAGAATGAAAACACTTTTGTTGTTGATGTTTTGGTCAGGTATTTATAGCAGCTTATTTTCTTCAAAGCAGTAATTCCTCTCCATGTACGTGCTTTCCATTTATTTATTTAATGTTCTCAATGTGAAATAAATTTCAGCTTATCCAAGATGCAATTTATATGATACCAGCTACATATATATATATATATATATATATATATATATTTTTTTTTTTTTTTTTTTTTTTTTTTTTTTTTTTGAGATAGAGTCTCATTCTGTTGCACAGGTTAGAGTACTGTGGGCAACCTCAAATTCTTGGGTTCAAGTAGTCCTCTTGTCTTAGCCTCCCCAGTAGCTGGAACTACAGGCAGGTACCAGCATGCCTGGATGATTTTTCTATTTTTAGTAGAAATGGGGTCTCACTCTTGCTCCAGCTGGTCTCAAACTCCTGAGCTCAAGTGATCCTCCTGCAGCAGCCTCCCAGTATGCTAGCATTACAGGCATGAGGCACTGCCTCTGGCCTAGAAGGCTTGTTATGAGAATTTGAAATGATTATTTTAATTAGTGAAAAAGAATATATTCTAAAACTGCACTGGTCTTTTTACGAAGTTCTATATATCATGTGGAAAAGAAAAGCCAGGAAAATTTAGTTCATACTCCTAAATAGTAGAAGTAGATAGTTTCTTGTGTGGTTTGCTTACTTTGGAGGAGTAGGCCTTCACTCCTGTCCGTGACAACCGATGGAAATTTGTTGACTTATTGAAGGATTTCCCTTTTACTACTCTTTGGTTTAGTGGTGAGTAAGAGACTCAGTTCCGGCAAACTAAATAAATGTAAGGAGAGGACTGCTAGAAAGTAGGAAGTAGGAAGTCTTCTGGAAAGGGGTTGATTCCCTGGCAACAAGGGCAAATACTGCTTTCTTCTTAGCACCTTTCTTCCAGCTTTAAGCAAGATTGCAACGTTGGAAGCTGTGGTGGCCACGTTTTCACCAGAAGGTAACAAGCCTGAGGTGGAAAAGTTAACAGGCTAAAGATAGTAAACTGAAAGTACACCTGCTTATGGCCTTTACAGCACTTTTGAGCAGCTAACCATATAATACATTGGTTACGGCATATACTTGAGTGTAAGCCGACCCGAGTATAAGCCGACCCCCTTAATTTTACCCTAAAAACTGGGAAAACTTAGTGACTCGAGTATAAGCCAAGGTGGAAAATGCAGCAGCCACTGGTAAATTTCAAAAATAAAAATATATACCCAAAACAATT
>CAUYPK010087390.1:0-41771 GCA_963574355.1 Loris lydekkerianus | reverse complement strand
CCTTATATCTTAGTTTAATTTCTGTTTGGAGGATATGTTCATCTCTGTGAGAGGAGTGTTAAAGTTCCCTGTTATCATGGTGTTATAGGATATCATATGGCTTAGACTAAGTAAGGTTGTTTCAAGAATCTGGGAGCATTTAAGTTGGGAGCATAAATATTTGATATTGAAACGTATTTTTCCCTTAACCAATATGAAGTGACCATCTTTGTCTTTTTAGATTTTAGTTGCTTTAAATCCACATGTATCTGAAAATAAGATTGGAACCCTTCTTTTCTTCTAGATTCTGTTTGCCTGAAAAATTGTCTTCCAACCCTTAACTCTGAGTTTTAATTTGTCTTTTGAGGCTAGGTGTGTTTCCTGCAAACAGAAAATGGATGGCTTGTGTTTTTAAATCCAATTAGCCAACCTATGCCTCTTCAGTGGGAAACTCAAACCGTTAACATTTACTGAGATAATTGATATGTGTGGTAGCATTCTATTCATCTTATTTTGTGAAAGTCCATTGCATAGTTTTTTCTTCTGCATCATTGTGGAAGCTAGGTTCTGTCCTTTAATTTCTGGGTGTTTACTTTGCTGAAGGTCTATTGTGATGGTCAGTGTGTAGAATAGGTTGAAGTATTTCTTGTAAAGCTGGTTTCGTTGTGGCAAATTTCCTTAATGTTTGCATATCAGTAAAAGATTTGATTCTCCAACAATTTTAAAGCTTAGCTTAGTGGGATATAGAATTCTGGGCTGGAAATTGTTTAAGTAGATTGAAGGTAGATGATCATTATCTTCTGGCTTGAAAAGTTTTATTAGAGAAGTCTGCAGTCACCCTGATGGATTTGTCCCTGTAGGTCAACTGGGCACTTACTCCTGGCAGCTTGCAAAATCTTTTCTTTTGTCTTGACTTTGGACAGGTTTATCACAGAGTGTCTTGGAGAAGCTCTGTTAAAGTTGAAGCAGCCTGGGGTCCAATATCCTTCTGAAAGGAGTATGTCAGAATCTTTGGTGATATTTTGGGAAATTTTCATTTATAATATTCTCTAATATGGTTTCCATTCTTCTGGGGCATTCTTCTTCCCCCTTCTGGGATACCTATAACTCCTATGTTTAAATGCTTCATGAAGTCCCATATTCTGTCAGCGAACATTCTGCTTTCTCTCTCTTCTTTTCTGCCTCTTTACATCAAGAGCGTTGTCTTCTACTTCTGAGATTCTTTCTTCTGCATGGTCTAATCTGTTGTTGATACTTTCTATTGCATCTTTAAGTTCCCTAATTGACTGTTTCAATTCCTTAAACTCTGCTATATCCTCTCTATATTCTTCATATTGTTAATCTCTTATTTGATTCTGTTTTTGGATTTTCTTTCAGTTATTTTCCACTTTCTCAGCAATTTCCTTCATTGTTTTCATCATCTGTATTTTAAATTCCCCTTCTGTCATTTCTAACATTTTCTTATAGGTGGAATCCTCTGCAGTAGCTCCCTCATGGTCCCTTGAGGGTGGGGTTCTCTGAACTGGCCTTTCATGTTGCCAGGATTTTTCTGCTGATTCTTTGTCATGAGTGTTTTCTTTTATCTGTTTCCTTGCCCTAATTTTCCTTTCACTTCCTCTTGCTCTTTAAGTTCCCATGCCTCTGGACTAAGGTTTTGATGAGTCCTTTTGGTACAGGACCAGAAGGATGAGAAGATTGATGAGCAAGAAGGGGAAAAGATAGAAAGGTAGAGAGAAAAGAAAGAAAGAAAGAAAGAAAAAAGAGAAAGGAGAGTGGGTGAGTAAAAGGGAATATTGACAAAAAGAAGAGAGGCACAGAAAGGGGGAGACAGAAGGAATAAAGTTGTACTCTGGGTACTTTGACCCAACCTTAAAAAAAAACTTAACCTCTGGTGATGCCGTGTTGGGTAGTTCCCTTGAGGTCAGCAGCTCTTTGCTAGCCTATTCAGACACAGTATCACACCTCCACCAAGTAGAGAGGAAAGGCAAAAATACTATAAATCAAACCAAAATGAACAAACAAAAAACCTTACAGGATAAAATTGGGGGAAAACCTAACAATAGAGGCAGAAACACTAGCAAAAAGGAAGTTCTAATTGTTAAAGAAGGCAGCAATGGAAAATTATATTTAAACTAGAAGAATGAAAAAAGAAAAGAAAGAAAAAGAATAATCTAGAGGGAAAATGTGAAATAAAAATAATTAAAAACAAAACAAAACAAAACCAAAACCAAAGCAGTATATATATCTTGCTGAATATTGTCTGGGCAGCAGATGATCTTCTGGGGTGTGAGATGTTAATCACAATGCTGATACAGCTATATGAGATGGAGGCTGGAGGCCTCTGGTGATTTGTCAAACACTGCAGGGTTGAGAACCTAAATCTTTCCTCAGCCTGCTTAAAGAACACTTTAAACTGTTAACCTTGTCTAAGCAGAAGCTTTCCCAGGAAAGCACTTGTCACTGGGATCCCTCCTAAAGTGGCTGCCTGCTTATCCAGTATGCCAAAACCAGTCTCACTCAATGCCCCTGATAGCCAAGGCTACACGGCAGTACCCATCTTTGGGCTAGATTCCTAGAGTCACTAGATTCCTCTCCCAAGGTCTCCCAGCCTGATCCTCACTCTGTGACCCTGAGGGCAGAGCTTGCCGGGGCAGTTCTCACACAAGGGCTACACTGGTGGTCCACAGCTGAACAATATTAGCTCTGTTCTGGCTCAGCAGCTCAGTCTGGGGCCTTAGACAATGCTTAAAGTCATCTGCACTCTCTCCCAAGTTCTCTGAAGGTAGTTCAACCAAGTGCTCAAGCCCAAAAAAACAGAATAGCCCACAGGTAAGTCCTTTCCTGTTTGCAATCTTGCTGGGGCTGTAGTTACACTGGCGGGCTGCCTCTGACCAAACAAATGCACAAGTTCTCGAGTGCTTTTGTCCTCCTAAAGGGGTCCAGAAGTCTCTTGTTGTCTCTCTGTGTCCCCAAAGGGATGTTTCTGTGCAGATCCCACCAGCCAGAAATGCCTGAAGTCTTCTTGACCCATTTCACCACGCCTGGTTGCAAGAAAGCTGTTACTTGGTACCATCTCCCATTCATCCACTCTTTGTGGACTTTTCGGACTTCCTTGTTAGTATTAGTAGTTACCTTTATTTTCAGTGTACTTTGGATTGGGGATCGCAGGTTTATCTTCATGGAGAGATTTCTCTGTTTCTCCCTTTCTCTGTCTCCTTCTGCTGCCTTTCTTTCATCTTCTCCTTCTCCTGCTCCAGCCCTCCCTCGAGACTTTAAGATTTCTTTAACTGGTCGCCAGTGTGGCTCAGTTCTTGGTCCCCAGGCTGGGACTACGTCCTCCAGCTTCCTTAGGTCTATAGCTATGTATTAATAGAAACACTAGTCTAGAAACACTGGACAATCCATGTCATTTTACTGATGGGAGATTTAAGCAGTGAGCCTTGCTCAGGACTCCGCCCCACTTGGGAGCACTCCCAGTCCAACTGTCCTGCACAAACTGAGCTCCTGGCTGACTTTGCCTATTTCTGAATAGGCTATTGGGAGGCCAGAAGGACGATCTCTCAGGCCTGCCTCCTCTTTTGATTTCTATTTCATTTCTGACCCAAAGAGATACTCTCCTTGTTTGGAAACACACACATACACACACACACACAATTGCTTTTAAAATATCTCATTGTACGCTTTTCCTATCTGGTGGGAGAGTGTGGTACATAAGCCCAAAATTTACAACACTATCTTATTATAAGGGCTCTTCTCTTATCTTTGCATTCCCAGTAATGACCTCGGATTATCCACAAAGGCTTGATGAATCAGTGCAAACATGCACAACTTTGTGAAAGGAGATAAGAATGCTTAGTTTACAAGACTGCCTGGGACTTTGCTAAGTAAAGTTCATTGGAGGCCATTGTTTTGAGCTCCTGCACTGGGCCCAAACAGACCAAACCAAAGTGGCATCACCATGCTTAGTGCTATGTGTGAAACTGAAACTTTAAGGAAGAAGGAGAATCGTCAGACTAGTTTCTCCTAAACACAGGAAATGCACAGCTACCAATCAGTAAGGGCTCTGGCAACCTGAGGCAGCAGAATAAGTCCGCCCTCTCTGCTATACCCCTTGCAAGAAGAGTAACTCAATATTAACTCATCTGCTTTCCTGTATTCTATTTTCTTGTTTCTGGTCAAGCTACCTTATAAAAACCACGTGTTCTGTAATGCCCACTGAAACAACCTCTAATTTTAGAAGGGATGATGCCCAACTCATATATCACTAATAAAATCCAATTCTGTCTTTAAAAGTGAATCTGTTAAAATTTTGTTACTTAACAGCATTACATAATCAGACCCAACTCTTGTCTTTGGTTTCTGCACATTTCAGCTAGTTATACACCATCTGACTTAGTACCTAAGGAATGTCTGATTACTAGACAGCGGTTGTGGGAGGAGGAAGATTGCCTGAAACCCCCATAAGCTGAATGGCTTCTTCCTGAGGGAAGATGTTGGGAAGGAAGTCAATTTATTTCATCAGTAGAAGAGAGGTATGAATGCCAGACTTACCAAGGAAGCTACTTGACTCTGAGATGGCAGAAAGCAGCATAAAGAGGTTACAGCCAGATCTCTGGAGGGTAAAATAAGATGAATTGTGCAAAAAAATTCAAAAGAGTATAAACCTGAACCTGCAACATGAGATTTCACACTGAGGTGACTTATTCAAACTCTCTCTGATCTTCCGATCTCATCTCCTTTTACACAAATCAGGAGAAATAAATTCTGTGCTTTCCATAACCCATAGCATGTGTTAAAAGTTGGCTGAGACTTGCAGCTTCCTGACGGGAAAAAGGGCAGCATTGTGTATATTAATTTTTTAAGTGTTTTCACATTAATATTTTTAGTAAAAGATTTAAAATGTTATTTTTATGAGCCCTTCTGATTTAGAGGTGTTTATTAGACATGCTCTACAATTAAGTTATTTATATTGCATTTCCTTAACTTTATTTTTCTCATATGCAACAATTTAATAGGAGAACTTGGTTAGGAAAGGCACTAAAACTCCCATTCTCTTTGCTACACACAGTAAAACTTAAATCTCCGAGGGGAAATATATTTTACCTATATTTGGATTCACCACAAAGCAAAGCTCTTTCCATTTCTACTGAGAAGAATCTCGACATAGGACCCTTTATGGTATAACCCTTCTGAACAGAGGTTGGCCCACGGCTGTGTGGAGACCATGTTCCCCACCTGCACATATCCGCCAATGTGTGGCTGAATTTATATTTGACTGACAAAAAGTCTCTTGTAATAAATAAAAATAAATGTACACAGGAAGGAGCCAGATGCAATGGCAATAATTATGCTCAGCTTGAAGATGGTTTTTATGAACTGCAATTTTCAGAAATAAGAATGTGCCCCTGAGCAGACTTTAATAATAGAAATTGAAGCAGTTTTAAAGAAGAAAGGAACGTTGTTGTGTTTGAATAGCCATGGAAAGATGTATTTGCTAATAGGAGGTAAGAAATGAGAGTATAAAACTGTTGGCATTTATAAATATATTATTTATATTCTTTCTTATATTCAGGTACTATACTTTGATTTTTATCCAACAGTTTTTTTTTTTTTTTAAACTGCAAACTCTGCTAAAATTTAACCAAAAGTTACTGTACTTGTGTCATTACGAAAAGGAACTTCTTTGGTTGCTTGAGTGTAGAGTCTGTGCGCTTTGATTTTAACTCTGATTTCTGTAAGTTTTTCATCTATGAAACTATAGAAAGCACCAAACTGGACACAAATTTTTCAGAGCTGTAGGGTTTGCACCAACATTTTCTCCCCTTTAATTGCTTTCACATATTTTCCTGTGATGATGGCAGAATAAACCAGTTTGATCTGAAGATCAGACTGTTCTAATCACTTGCCTGTGTTGCAAAAGAGGCGAGATTCCCATTCTGGGTCGATTTATTAACTGATTTGACCTAAATCAGGGAAGTTAGCATTTATGAACACTTAGTATGTTCCAATCTTTTTCAGATAGTGTAGATCATTTGATCCTTATAATATCTGCCTTATAAAGCAGTGAGCATCATTCTCAATTTTATAAATAAGGGGAAAAAATGTGTCAGGTAAGAAAACTCACCTAAAGTTACACACAATGAGCAAGAGAAACGGGGGAAATTCTTACTCCTGCTTCTGGCTTGGTCCTGCTCGTTTCTCTATTCCTTTAACGAGTTTATTCTCTAATGTGAGAGCTTCAAGTAGGGTGGTTAAAGGAGGCTCCCAGCTCTGTTCATTATTTTCCATTCAGTTTATGGGCTTCCAAAGATGACGGCGGATGGTCAGGGTGTGGATTAGAATGGGAAGTGCCCTTAGTTCCTATCTTTGCTGAGGGATAATTGGACTCTCCCTGAGAGTTCAGATAGAGGCCCGTATTCTCTCAGCCCCATGGAGTGCCCTCTCCCTACAGGCACCCATGCCTACTTGCCACCATCCAAGGGTTCCCTGGAAAAACCTCATTCTTTAATCCTATGTATCAGTCAGCAAGTTTTTCTCAAAGACCTGTATCTGCAAGAAAGTCTAGTATTGCTAGAAATAAAAGATATAAGCAAAGAGAAATAACAAATAGTCCCTGTCCTCTAGTAGTTTGGAGTCTCTTGCGGGGACCAGGGAAACTATCCGAACAGTGAATTATATTTTAATGTGACAAATACTACAGGAGCCTCAGGGAGAAATTTAAGGGGGACACAGAGCAGTGAGAACCACCCGTGGGATTGGGATCAGGCTTCTCAGAGATGAGCTTTCCGTGAAGTTTTCACAGTTGAATGGAACATTAAATAGCTAAGGAAGAGAAAGGAAATAATTTCAGAAAAGGTGAATTGTTTGTGTGAGGGACCAAGGGACGAAGGAAGTGGCTCTACGTAACTCAAGTGGAGAGTGAGGAGGGCAGGGGAGTGTCTTGGGGTCCTGGGGTAGGAAAGTAGCAAAACCTGGGCAGCTTAAACAACAGGAATTTATTTTCTAGAGGCTGGAAGTCAGAAATCACGGTGTCAGCAGGGCGCTCTGATGGCTTTGGGAGAGAACCCTTCCTTGCCTCTTCTCAGCTTCTGGTGGCTATAGCATTCCTTGGCATTCCTCAGTCCCCTGGAAGCATCACCCCCGTCACACACAGGGCTGTCTTTACATCGTCTCCCCTCTGGGCATGCGTCACGGGGTCCATATGCCCCCTTTTTGAAAGGAATCCAAGTCATATCAGCTTAGCACTCACACCGACATCCCCATTTTAACTTGATTACTTCTGAAAGATTCCACTTACAAATGTTTCCATTCTGAGGTACCAGGAAACAGGACTTCAGCATATGTTTTATGAGGGGAGCACAATTCAATCCATCACATAGAATTAGAGCTATGACAGAATGAATGTCGTGTTGCAGGAAGACGAGGCCCAACAGAGAGAAAGAGCACCCAAACACCACGTTTATAAGAGGAAGGGCTTTATTCGCCAGCCGGGAGCTTAGGGCATAGAAGAATTCCAAATGGCCATGCTCCCCGACTGCCTTGGTCTTTCCCTTTTTATCGACAGTCAAAAAGTTCCACCCCACAGGTACCTTTCTCATTGGCCAGTTTGAATCAAGCGGGAGATGCTATTCCAGCCCCTACAGAACTACAGGATTTCACAGAACTTGGAAATTTCCAAGTTCCAGGAAGTTAAGTTTATAAATCCCTAAGAGCTGAGTCACCATGGAGAGGACAGCAGGTGAATCCTCGTGGTCTTCTTGAGAAGCCCTGTCTCCTGGACCTCACCTCCTCAGTGGGATACAGAGAGAGGAAGAACAATGTGTCAATTATCCCTCTGTAATTAATCATTCCAGTCTCAGTGACCTGAAGCTACAGTCACTTATTGCTGATCTTGCTTCTGCGCGTCAGTCGGGGCCCAGCTGATTCCGTCTGCTCTCACGGGGAGGCTCTTTGTCAAGCTTCTCTCATCCGCCTTGGATTGCTGGGCTAGTTGGGGCATGTTCTTTTCATGGCAGTGGCAGAGGAGAGCAAGTCAGGGCTGTCAATTTTGTTGTACCTACTTGCTCAATGAGAAAGCAACTGTAAAGTTACATGGAAAGGAGCAAATACAGGTGTGGTGAAGAACTGGGGGCCATCTCCACGTGGACTTTGCAGTCCAATAGACGTAAGCTAATGTGAGATACACACAAATATGATTTCAGCAGCTAGTACATAATCTTTATACTCTCTCTACAGTAGGCAACAGTTTGCTCTTGCAGAGTGTCTGAAGTCAAACTGTCTCTTTACTTTATTCTTGATCTTTTTAACCGGCTCTTATTTTATTGTCAAAGCAGGAAAAGGCTGCTATTTGCGAGCAAATGATACTGATAATGGTATAGTGTGAACGTTTTGCAGGTACACACTCAAGGACTCAGTGGTGGTAGGCACTGCTTAGCTCATCGCAGCACAGTAATGATGATGGCATTTCAGGTGTCAGTGACATAGTTTGGGGTTAGGCACACTCTTCCCACAGCCCTACAGGGGCAGCCACATAATCAACCCGTACGTAAAGCAATTGTGATGCTTTACCCATCTCTCCTTATCAATCATCACCAACTGGGGATGATGCCAAGGGCTGTCAGAATGCCTCAGAGAAACGTGGATTAAATCTAGACTCGGAGACGGTATCCAGCTCTGAGCTCTAACACCGTCACGCTGTCAGCACTCACTCCCTGCTCTCCGTCTCTTTATTGTGATTAATATCATCCTCCCACCAACACACGTGCACTCGGCCTCACCACTGCACCAGCTCTCACAGCCCTGAAGGGTGAAGCCACCTGGCTTCAGTCGTCACCTGAATTACAGCACAAACTGTACCAATGCTTGGTTGGCAAAAAAGACAAAGGCCTGCATTCCACTGCATCCCATCAGCCAGAGACATACATTTGCTTTTATAGATTAAAATAAAATGTAAGGAATCAATGACTCTTCAGGTTCACTTCTAATAGCTATAATTTTTACTCCTATTTTAAAAGTAGAGTACAGCATACAATCAGGGCACCAAGAAGAAAATGAAGACCACCCATTACACCACCCACAGATAATCAGAGTTCAATTCTAGCAAGTTTCTTTCCTGTCACTGTAGCATATAAACATACATATTTGATGTAAAATTAGATCACAGAGAACAGACGACCTACTTTTTATTCATCTTTAATATTGTGGGCATTAACCCAGATCATTTTCATTAGATATTCATCAGAAACATGATTTTTATGCCTTTAGGGAGGTCCAGCAAATACATCGATACTTTTTCACTTTCATATTTCTTCTTGTTATAGTTGGCATCCACGAGTCTAAAGTAAGGACTCTATGTACACAGCTATGATTTAATATTAATAAAAAAATAAATAAAATAAAATGAACACAAATGAGAAAAATAAAATAAAATAAGGACTTCATTTTAGTCTAAAATAAAGATTTCATTTTAAGGATATTTGTTGGTAAGATGTTGACTTTCCATTCTCAATGTTTGTCAAAACCTGGGTCCGCTACCAAGCAGCCCCTGTGACAGAGGGTATGTGAGCTACGAATTTATTGGAAACGCACATCAAGGAAGCAGGCGGGGAAAGGAAGGGGAGCCCACACAAGAATGCATTATTAAACAGGCTGCCTTAGGACGGGGTAGGAGGCTGAAGAATCAGCATCACAAGATCATCCATAGGAAGATGGAAGGAAGAGTGGATAGTATTATCCACAAGCAACCATCTCCTACTGGACAGAGCTTACTTCCAGAGAATGCTAATGCTCTTGCACTCCTGGGCTGCACACACTTGGACACCAGGTGGAGTCTCTTGTCACTGACCTGAGGCGAGGCATTGGCAGGTCCCTGGGTCTATGTGAAGTCCTGGGAGCTGGTGCCTGGCAGTCACTGCAAAATGGTGGGTGGATTTGATACAGTGAAAAACCCGTGTCCAATTCAATGCCAAGTCTACTGTGAGTCTGTAAGTGGCTATGGAAGGCTATGTTAACCAGTGTGATGAAAATGTGTCTAACGGTCTATAAAACCAGTGTATGGTGCCCCATGATCGCATTAATGTATATAGCTATGATTTAATTTAAAAAAAAAAGACAAAAAAAAACATATTGCTTTAAAAAATGTTTTCTTGTTATTCTTACAGTGTTAGGAGACCAAGAGAAGTAACAGAGAAGAAAACCAGAGTGGCAGGTGGATGCATCAGATCCTGCGAGGACAGCCACAGGCGCCTGCCATTCTTTCCTTCAAAATCTGCCTAATAACCAGCCGCTCGGGGATGGCTGTCTTCATTCATTCCCCCAGAATGAGCACGGTCTGCCAGGTGCAGTCAGGGCTTTTTTGCATTTACCTCCCACTGCAGGTAGCATGGCAATGCTGCAGGGTCAATAATCAGGTTCGACAGGGTAGAAATTCCTAAGACAATTTAGCCTTTCGTATACATGTGTATATTCGAAATTGGGAAATAATTTAGGACAGAATTTTAGAGGTAGAGACACTTCACTTGCATACGTAAATAGTATCAAATTTCCATTCTGTAAATAGCAATATTTTTGGTAGTTCAGTAGACAGAGTAGTTAGATACCGAGTGGGGCTGGGAATAAGGTAGCAGAAGTCTGTAAACACTCGTCCAACCGTTACCGCGTGGTCACCCTCTTATTTATGTCAAGTGTGAACAAGATATAAACAAGAGCCAGACACAACCCTTTATTTCTTTTACAATTAAAAAAAAAGAGTACTCTATATTTATTACAAACTGAAAGTGCATTTTTTAATATACATTCACTAGTTAGATGTTTTTAATGACCCTGGGGAATAGAGGTTAAGGCCCCAGACTCTGGATTAAAAGGGTTGTTTTAACTTTTGTTTTTCTACTAGTGGTAAGGCAGGGGAGGGAATTCTAAGCCTCACTTATGTACATAAAAAAGAATAATGATAATATAAACTGTATTGGGCTGCTGTGATAATAAAATAATGCACGTAAAAGCACTTAGTACATTGCCAAGCATAGAGTAACTTAATACACTTTAGCTGTTTTTATATTGTTATGATTTCTTGGTGCATTTAAATGCATCTTATAGGGGCCCATGTCCCAGTGGGGACTAGAACCCTACTTTCTGTCTCCTAATACAGTTATCTTCCCTTTGAGGTAGAATGCTGAGGAGCAGGGATGAAAGCTTCAGACTTCCCGCCCTAACATCCAGCACAACGTTCTGCGTGTAATGAATAGTCAGTGAATAACTAAGTGGTGGCAGACAGTAAGTTAAGTAACAGTCGCTAACGTATAAGAAAAATAAAATGTGTTTCAGTGCTTCGCTCAGGATTGCTATAGAGACGACCAGAGATAACTCATCTGATGATAAAAATTGTAGGTGTTCAGATTGTGAACAGATCCTTCAAGGATACATTTTGCTTTAGCAGAGTCGGCCTGATCGCCGAGATGTTTTAGGTCCCAAACATAGACGTTCTTGTTGCCTGGTCAGGTGAACAGCAGGAGGTGGTGGGACTGGCTGAGGGAAGGACAGGCTTGTTGTTTCTGGTTGAGGAGAGGCCTGTGACTGGGACGCCCAGGACGCAGGCATCTTGGAAAGGGGAAGCAGTTCTAAGTCACCAGAGTGTGACGTGGTGGGCCTACCACAAGATAGTCAGTCCATGAGGCATTGAAAGGTTCAAGTTGTGGATGACGAGGTAAGCAGGAAAAAAAGGACAGTAGCTTCCTTAAGAAAGAGCCAGTGGGATGGAATCTATATCCTGATCTGTAAATCTGTGCTTGTTCTATGGCAACTAATGGTTCTGGAAAAGTGTTGTGGCCGTTTTTCTCCTCCGTCGCCTGCAGTGGACATTCTCGTCAGCATGGATGGAGCATTTCCTATGTGCCCGGCACTGTGGGGTATGCGTCAGCCCATACGATCCTCCTAATTCTCCTAGATACACAAGGCATGGGGGCCGAGGGTAAGGGCTCACCCAAATACCCCCGTGCCTGAAACAGTGCCTAGCAGAGTAAAAGGCAGGGAGGAAGGGAGCCTATCCGAGAATGCATTATCAAGCAGGCTCCAGAGGGGGGTGAGTCTGGAAGCAGATCCATCAGACCCCAGATCCTGCCCTCAGCCTCTGGGATTCCCCTTTCTGAGCGTATCACACATCACCACCATCAGTACCCACTTCTTCATCTTGTCGTTCCTCCACTGAAAATCCTCAATCCTCTCAGCTGCGCTAGGGTGCTGCCCACACACCTGGCCTCGTGTTCTGGGCCCTGTGAAACCTGACCTTCACGTTACTCCTGCCCACCCCGAGGTTCCCCAGACAAGCTCCCACTCAGGACTCTCGCTCCGTGTGTGAACAGGCCTCGCGCCTTTCCACCCTCTACATCGCTCCCCTTACACCCAACACTTGAAACTACCCATTCATTCTGCCTAATTATCTGAATCCTCTCCCATCCTTTAGGATTCAGCCCAAGTTACACCTCTTCAACGAAGTTTTTCTTTTCTAACCAACAGCAATTTCTCATTTCCCCAGAAATCCAAATATCCCAACACGCGTCGTGCCCTTTAGGCCATTAAATACTGCTCCTCCTCCTGACTGCCAGGCCTGGTTAGTAGACCGGTGCCCAGGACATGAGTATAAGCACGCTGAGAGCAGGCTCACGGCCAGAAGCAACTCTACACCAGCCAGTCTGATAAATACTAGTCACCATTACTAAGCACCTCTGAAGTTCTCCCCTTGGCCATCTGGTGACTTTAGTGAGATTCAGTGATGAGTTTTGCAGGACTTTTTCCAGGATGACTTCACAAACTTAATTTTTCAACCTCGTATACGGGAGGTTGTTGGTTTAGAACAAAAAAATAAGGGCTAATGTTCATATCTTGATGCTGCAAAATGTCTTTCCCCTTTCCTGGCTCCTTACCCTTTGCTGTGGCGGGGGTGGGGAAGGGGTCCTGGTGTCTCTATTGGGAGGCAGCCACTGCTGGGGCTTGGAACTACCCTGCTGAGACATAATTCTAGGTCTGGTTGGGCTACGGTTCAAAGGTCCTGGCCCAGATTTCAAATTGGCTCTACTCAAGCACTGTGGGTTTTTGAGCGGCAGATTTTGCTGTGGGATTACCACTGACTGAGTTTTCCAACTTTAACACAGACGTGATTGAGTCCTACCCCAAATGCCAAGTCAAGTTAGGGATTGGCACCGTAAAAAGCAAGAATTAGGAAAAATTATTATTTATCAACCCTTGTTAATGCAAAACCCACAATGATACACTTCCTATAGTTAAACAGGAAGCATCATTCAGACTAAACACTGTTACTTCCAAATTAGTCAAATGTAAGGGAAATGCTCATTTATCTGACAAACTGTGTTCCGTGTTAGAGTGGAGGAGGCAGGGGAGAAGCTGTCTCTCTCCGTCACTGCCTGATACCACCACAATAAGTAAGAGGCTGCCTAAGTCCATTCTCAGGAAGACTGTTTATCATCCTGTTAGGGTAAGAGAATGATTTGTACAGAGCAATCTCCCATTAGCAGCTGTTCGAGTCTCAGAGTTCTCCAAGAACCAGACTAAGACCTCTATACCATGTAAAGCAGAAACAAAGATTTGAGATCCGAATAGCTGCTCTCTGCAATCAAAGCATGTTGGGGATTTAGAGAAACTCTGCAAGGAGCAGCCAGTCTCCTTTGGGAAGGGAAGAAGGTATACGCATTCCACCATGTTAAAATTGTCCTGACTTCTCTTTCAGGGTAGAGGTGGGAAGATGATTTCACAGTAGGGTGCCAGTGTCTTCAAGCAGGAGCTATGCTATGTTGCTAAACTCTAGGTTCTCTGCTTCTGGAACATACATAATAAACACTGAAGAGTGTGTAATACATTCATGTTTGCACAAATAAATAAAGGAGCTAAAAATGAATAAAAGTAGTGGCCTTTATCAAGTACATTAGTCCCAGCTATCAGAACATTGTTTTGTAAAAAGAAAAAACAACCTTCTATCAATGTAACATCCAAATTTGCGGGTATTAAAGGCTGTTTCCTAAATTTTCTATAGCTTCCCAATACTCTAATCATAGTGGGTTAAAGCATACACATTCACTGGGAGTGTTCCATTGAGCACATGCTCCAACCAAAATGCACTGACCATAAACCAGGGTGTGGTCTCTAGATGTCATTTCTCAATCCTGGGCCCGGGCCAGCTTCCTGGACTCTGCCCACTAATGAAAACACTCGGTGCTATCTTCAGAAGCTGCAGGACGCCTGACAGACTGGCAGGAGATTTTCACACTGCTTTGGTCTCTCCTACAGCTTCCAGGAGCACAGCTCAATACCTTGTAATGCCATTACTGTCACTCCCAAACAAGCTAAGAAATATGTACTGAGAAATGAAATTTTCTGCAGACATTTCCTCACCTAGCCTTCCAAATCTGAAAGATAGAAGACTCTATCAAGTAAATCAATTTTGTCTTAAAGGCAAATGAAAAGTTATTGCCACCAGGTTTCAAGTATCTCTGGAAAGCAATACAAAGAGCATGAATAAAAAAAAAAAAAAAAAAAAAAAGTTACTAATTTTAAGCACAAGTCAAAGAAAATGAAAATATCTTTCCATGTAACTCCTTAAGCAGCCTTTCATTTGCAAGGTGCCTAATCCTTGTAAGTAATCTGATTACTTCTTAATACCAACAAGGCTTGCTTGTAATTACTTGTCTTTAAATTCCAGTCTCAAAGTTTTAGAAATATAGTGTGTCCCTGTGACTAGGATGGTAACCATGACCATAAGCTACACAAACTTAAATTTTAGTTCAGATCCATGCAAAACTGTATTTAGGGAAATCAAAGAAGCTAAAGCATTAGGCGGCAAAATTCCCCTAGATAGACTACTTCTGCTTCTATGATTCCCCCATTTCATGGGGGCTCTCCCAAAGTGTGCTTAACTCTGCACACAGCCCTGCCTTCACTCACGCGCCAGACCTTGTCTGCATAAAATCCTAAGAACAGAAGAAAGAAACCAGTCTATGGGTCCCAGTAGCTGCAGACTGTGGGGTCTGTTCTACACATGGTGATTAATTTCCCCTCCTTAGCAGGTCTCAGTTGGCTTTAGCCCAAGGAGAAGAGGCTGGAACACCTATAGAGAGTGGAGGACAGTTGTGCTTCCAGCTGTGCCTACCTGAGCAAAATGAATTGGTTAATTGAAGCAATTACCTATCAATTCAAGCTCAAATACCTCCCCACCAGAGAGCAAAGAGGAGTTTTTGCCAAATTAGCCAAGTTAGATTGAAAGATTGGGTTAAAGACTATGGCCCACCTATCCCTAAGGACACAGGATCAGGGTCCACCTAGGTTTATACTGAACTGTAAGCAGCGTGTGTATATGCTAGGAGTAGGAAGATCTAGGTAAAAGGTTCTCAAATTTTAATAATGGGAATCACAGGAGGGCTTGTTGAAATGCAAACTGCTGGGCTAACCCCCCCAGAATGTCCGAATCACTAAGTCTAGCCTGGGGCCTGGGGATTTGCATCTCTAACAAGTTCCCAGCTGAGGAAGCTGCTGGCCCAGCTGCTACATTTTGAGAACAGGTGGTTTACGGCTCACTCTTGAGAAATTTGAAACAATGTACTACTTCCTAGGTAACCCCATCCTCTCCCATCTCTGGAAAATGCAAACAAATAAGTCTGGGTTGAATTTACTCATTCCACAAACAAATGTTTTGTTGAGCACCTGCCCTGTGAAGCTCACCTTAGTCACATAGAGATTAAAGGCCAGGCTTTATCCTGGTGAGTCTCTGAGTCTGTTGAACACAGACACAAGAAGAAGTGAGTATAAGGACGAGGAATGATACCACAGAGGTAAAGACCAAGTTCCACTGTGAACGCAGAACACCAGACTCCTGGTCATCAGAGAAAGCTCCAGGCTTGCTGAGGTTGCAAGGAACTGAAAATAAAGGCGTTAGGAAAGGAAAGGATTGTTGACATTTGTAACAGTTAATGTTACTGAGTCTAAGGGCAGTGCTCTATTTATGATATCAAGAACCTTTTACATCTCAAAACTGTCCAACACTGGCTACTCTGCATATAGTAGGTTTTTGGTTAATGAATGAATTTATGCCAATGCTTCATTACTATGTAAAGACACCAGAATAGAAAAGGAACTAAGGAAAGAAGCTTGTTTCAAACTGACTCCTAAAACAAAGCCAAAGAAACAGAACCATTAATCACCACAAATCTGGTTTGAATTAGGACAGGCAGATTTTGAAATGAAAGCAAGAAAAAAACTGGGCGGCTCCTTTGGCTCAAACAAGTAGGGCACCGACCCCATGTACCGCAGGTGGTGGGTTCAAACCCAGCCCCACCTGCCATTGATTCTGTGAACCTGCTGCTTCTTCACAATCGGTAGGTAGTTTTTCACTTTACTAAAAATTCCCTCCATTTGGTGACTAGTTATTTGCCAGGGAACAAAGTTATCAGATTTGAAAACACATGAGGCTCTTACAGTTTCCTTTTGACAACCGTCTGGGGCAGCAAGGTACTTGCTCACAGTAACATTTTTGTTATGCAAATAGTTGGATGAAATTCAGTTTTGAGAAATTACATTGACATTCATGGCTAACACAGGCCTGGTAAAAAGAAATGGGTATTGTTTAGCCAAATTATTACAAAAAAGAAGGGAAAATAGGCCTTATCATACATTCAAAATGAAAAGGATGTCTATGTTTCTTAATTGGAGGCAAAATGTCAACATTTATATTTCATAGTCCTTTGCTACTGCAATTAAAATCAGATTAAAAACATCCAGGTTGCTATAATATTTTCACCAACATTTTTAGAAAGGCTTTTCCTTCTCTTTGATTTTAGTTTAGATCTATTGCTCTCCAAATCCTTTCCTGCTTTGAGTAAGTAGAGAATTGTGTTTCTTTGTTTCGGCAAGTAGACAAAAGTCTTCTTTCTGTGGCTGGAATATTTTTGGACGTGCACTAGGAAGCAGAGACAAGCATTAGCAGCTATGATATGGCTACATCAAAAGACCATGGAATAGGTGGCACCTGTGGCTCAAAGAGTAGGGCGCTGGCCCCATATACCGGAGGTGGTGGGTTCAAACCCAGCCCGGCCAAAAAAAAAAAAAAAAAAAATTGACAGGGGAAAAGGTAAGCTCTAACTTCCTTATTAACCCTAAGATTTTATGGAGTCTGCAATACATTATTACCTCACTTTTAGATTACATGGCAACCTTCTCTGTGATTGGTAAAGGAACATCTTAATTTGCAAACAAGTCATGTTCCAAAAGTCTGTAAGCTGGTTGTTCTAAACTTGGAATGTTTTTCTTACAGAAATATGTTGTAAATGGTGATCAAAGTCAACATGTCCATCTAAGCACATTTCATTCACAATAATTTATGTATTATATTAAAATATGGGGGCAAACTATCAGAACCCATCAACTGTAAGTACATTTACAAATAGCGATTTTGAATGAAAAACTCTAATATTTCATCCTCATGATACTTAAGAAAATGCATATTTAATTACAGGTCAAGAGGGTAGATGGAAATTTTATTAAAGATGATGAAGTGGGATCCGGGAACTCTTCATACCTTGATACCTGATGACATTTGTCCTTGTTTATAATATGATGTCAAGACATGCACCAGGTATAGCACCAAGTACCTTTATGCCTATTAGTCATGGTGAGCATTGACCTTTAGCTTGTAAACTGAGAAAAGAATGAAAAGTCTCTCTCACTAGGGCAGTAGTGGTGATGGCAATTAAACAAAGAACCGGAATTGTTCACTTGTAGACCTTCTCACTAGTTGCTTCTCTTTCATTGATTATTTGATAAGTGGTGACTTCTCCATAAACCCAGAAGGGCAGAGTTTTCATCAGTCTTTACTAACCACCATATATATGCCCAGCACTTAGCAGAGCCAAGAACACAGCTGCTCCAATAATGTTTGGGGTCAATCAATGAACAAGTAAATGAAAAAACTAAAAAGAAAACGGGAGGTGCTCTAAACAGATATTAAAAATGAGCATCTGGAAAAAACACACAGAGAAAGGAGTGTCTGAGATTACTCTGTTATTAGTTTCTATTAGTTGAAAAGAAAACAGAGTCCTAGGCTAAGGAATTTCCCAAAGGATAAAGATATTCGGTAAAAACAGAGTAATTGGTGGGTGCAAGCTTGCTTTGGTTTCTGTTTTTAAATAAGAGGAATGGGGACAGATAGATCTTAAGACAGTTAAATTGCAAAGAAGGCCATGTACAAGTATAACTAGTGACATGCTAAGGGTGGGCCAGCAGGAAGGCTCTGCACACATCCAGGCAAAGGGGTGGCTGGGAGCACTATCTGTAGAGAATTTAAAAATAAAAGTCAATCTGTTTCTTAGTATTACTATAAAACTGCAATTCTAAAAAAAATCAGTGATAAAATATTCCTCTGTAACAAGATCATTTTTGGTCTAACGTCTTAAAAATTCCTGCAGTTACTGTTGAGTTTTAATTACACATATGTAAACTCCAAATTAGCACATTTTAATTACTTATCCTTTAATAAACCTTGTAGTCTAAGTGGAAGTTAACTCAGAGAACTTCTAGTGGTACAGTGGGTCTCCCCAGCACAGGTGGCCTTAGCTACACTTGGTTTTAAGAGTAATGTCCTCAGGGAGCACCCGCAGCTAAGTGGGTAGGGCGCTGGCCACAAACACTGAACCTGGCAGTTCGAGCCCAGGCCCAGGCCAGCTAAAGCAACAATGATAGCTGCAACAACAAAAAAGAGTAATGTCCTCATATGACATTTTGAAAAATCAATTGTCCATTCTTTGATGTATGTTTTTAGGATTGATGAAGGGTATTTTAGTCTGGGATTGCCAGAAATTATATTGTGATGTAAGGATTTGCTGAAAATTCTTTGCTGAGGTTTGTGGTCCAGGAAGCATGTAACGGACAGAGGGAGGGAACTGGAGAAGGACGGAGAGCCAGTTCAAGGACATGTCATCAAGCTGGTCACTGCTTCAGGAGAATGGCAGCTTCACTTATTAGGAGTCAAGACCATCCGAGGAGTTCCATGTAATACATTTCAGGATGTTCTGCTTACAGATGGACAGGAGAACATTAGTTAGTCAAAGACTGCCTAGATGGTGTTTATTCACTCATACGTCTAGGTTTTAGTTCATACCGAAGAAATTCAACCAAAAAGCCATGGGTGGGAAGTAAGATGCAGGAGAGGTCCAGGGTGAAGGAAGCCTGTCAGATTTTACCTACATGAAGGCATGAACTGGCTTAGAACTGGCTGCCCCTGTAGCAGGTGAAAGGGACAGGCAAGGCCCAGAGCAGTGTTTGTCAACTTTTTTTTTATCTCATGGCACACTTGAACCTATAGTTAAACTTCAGTGTCACACTTAAATTAGGTTGATTTTTAAAAAAGTAAAAAATCCTTACTGTGGGGGCAGCTCCTGTGGCTCAAAGGGGGTAGGGCGCTGGCCCCATGTGCAGGAGGTGGTGGGTTCAAACCCAGCCCTGGCCAAAAACTGCAAAAAAAAAAAAAAATCCTTACTGTGCTTTGAACTTCTTTCAAAAGTAATCAATGAGCTTTAAAGTTTTCATGGCATACCTTTGCTCCTCTGAGTGTCCACCTGCATGCTTGCTCAGGCACACCAGTTGAGAATAACTGGCCGGGAGGATTCTGAAGTGGTGTATGGGAGGTGTGATATAGAAAGTAGCAAGATTTTATTTTAGATTTATTTTTTTTCACTTTTTAGCTTCACTTATATAGCAGACTCATGGGATTTAATAGAAGATTCTCAGGCTTTTATCATTTGTTCATTCTTTGAATATTTACAATTATTTATTGAGTGTGCCAGGCCTTGCGCAGGAACAGAAATATCAGAATGATAAATAGAGTCTTTATTGTCCCGAAGTTCACTGCTTTATCAATTCTGGGCCTTCCACAATACGGGCACATGGTGGGCACTTTTAAAGTCATAAAATGGTTTTCTCACGCAATCAGAACCCTTGTCATGATGATTCCTAAGTGCCATGCAAATCTGAAATGCCCAGAGGGGTGAGCTACTGGATACACCACTCTACCATCCTTGTAGGAAGCCTCTTACCACGGGCTATAGTGGCTTATGTCTGCCCTAGAAATGGAGACTGTTTATTATCTATGTACTGCCTAGGGAGGAGGAGCTGAAATTTAGAGAGATTTCTGTATTTATCTGTAAGGCGCCTCCAAGATAAGAGAACATTTGGAGGGGCTGAAATCCAGCAGCACACCAGCAGCAGCAGAGGCCACCCCTCCACTCACCTGGCAGTGTTCCCAGGCGGAAGGTGTAAGTTGCCCTGCCTCCTGCCAACACTCCTTCCTTGAGCATCCCAGTGGCCAAACAACCACCTGCTGACTCTGCCCAAAGTGCCTTGTTGCAGGAGCCAACTTGTAACAGCACTTCCACAGAAGCACTCAGGTGGGAAATACCTTGATTCATTAAAACCTCTGATGCAAAGTTAGCTGCGTTCTGTTGGCCACAAGGAAAATGCCAAACCAGGGACATATTTATATGACAATAAACTTTTAATGCTGGAGAAGGCTGCTGAACAGAAATAAAATCAGAATAAAATTATTCAAATGCTAACATTCTGGGGGGCGGGTAAGTTTTCCTAGTCCTGTTGGGTGGCTGGTGGTTTCTTTCACTCCAGACCCTTCTCTGGCCTTCAGAGACAGTGAAACTCTGGTGAAACATCAGGCATCAGGCCTGTTACCTCCGAATTAGCTGATGGATGGAGAGCTGTCACTGCTCCTTAGTATTCACATTAAACTCCAGGGCAGAGTGACCAGAGCATGCTGGTGTTTTATGGGGCAGTCAAGACTGCTGGAGGGTTTCAAGGGGAACTTGCCACGCATGGGGAGTGACAGAGCCTGTTGTGGTGAAGATCGTGTCAGGAGCCCCCGGCTGGAAGCTGGAAGGTGGGAAAGGTAAACTCAGTTGGCTCTTCAAAGCGCTTGCTGCAATGACCGAGCACAAATCCCCTTAGTAGCAACCGTCACATACTCTCCAGAGAGGACGTCATACTTTAAGAGAAATAGCAATTTCTGGGTGGCGCCTGTGGCTCAAGGAGTAGGGTGCCAGGCGCCAGCCCCATATGCCAGAGGTGGCGGGTTCAAACCCAGCCCCCGCCAAAAACTGCAAAAAAAAAGTAACACTCTCCTCTAGGGAAGATGCAGGCCCTGAGCACCTCTCCCCCTTGCCAACGGTTGAAGTGGGTAGAGCTGCTGGGAGAAAGGATCTGAGGCGATGTAGCTGCTTGCAGCATCCAGGCCTGCCAGGGGACAGCTGTGTGTGTGCGTGTGTGTGTAGGTGGGTTAAGGCGGACTCTGCTATGTGGAGAAGTAAGGCCAAGTGTGAGGATACACAAGGCAGAGGCCCACAAGGCAGAGGACCGGCGTGGCTGGGGGCTGGGGTGGGGGAGGCAGAGCGGTCAGGGCGTCCTAGGACTCACGCGGGTGGTGCAGCCGTGACCAGAACAGGACTGACAGGTTGGAATTGCAAATCATCAAGCCCTGTCTCTTTCCAGTTCCTCTCCTCCATATCGACAGAAAAGTTTAAAAACATTTTGGGTGCAGGTGAGGATGGAAGAGATTGCACCGCGCTACCTTTTTAAATCTAATTCCCTCCCTCACAAGCTAGAAGGATGACCCTAGGATCTAAAAATAATGTGTGGGGAAGTGGTGGGAGCCCTGGCAGGGAAACGCGTTTTCAGGTCCGAGGCACAGCATTTGATGGTTTAATCTTCACGCTACAAACCCCTTTAACCTCGATGTGCCTCAGTTTCCTCCTCTGCCCCAGGGAGGCAGCACGTGCGCTCGCCGGGCCCCGCGCTCTGCCCGCGGCAGGAGAGCGCGCCGGTGTTACCCGGAGCCCGGGGGAGGGCTGGAGGGAGACTCGAGCTCTAAAATTAGAGCCGCTCGCAGCCGGCGCCGGAGCGCCCTCCCGCCCGCCGCCCGCGCCCCTCCCGCGCGCCCCCTCTCCGCGCGCCGCGCTCCGAGATCGCGAGGCGTCCCCGCCGCCGAGGCTCCGCTCCCCCTCGCCCTTTTCGCTCGCGGTTTGGGAGGAGGAGACAGCGCCAGAGAAGCGAGCGGGGGAGACGGCGGAGGGGCTTGGCCGCGCGTCGGCGTCAGCCGTGGCGGGGCGCCCGGAGCGGCCAGGCGGCCGGCAGTAGCGGCGGCGGCAGCTCCGAGCAGGCGCGAGAGCCGGCGCTGCTCCTGCAGGCTGCGCTGTGCTCCGGGCTGCGGCTCGGGAGCTCGCGCCCCCGTCCCTCGCCTGGTGCTGCTGCTCTCCGTCTGCGGCTCCTCTCCTCTGCCTGCGAACCCCACGCGGCGGCGGCGGCCCGGGTCCTGCAGAGCGCGCGGCGGGCACTGCGGCGGCGGCAGCCGGGCGGCCGGCTCGCCCGGAGCAAGATTTCCCGGCGAGGAAGACCGCGGGGGAGGCGCCCGGTGGAGCCGGTGATCGCCGGCGGAGGCAAGGGTGCGTGGGGATTTTCAGAGTGGTTATTTGGCTGCCTGGCGCAGCGGCAGGAGCGCGCCGGCCGAAGCACAGCCCCAGCTGCCGGGAGCAAACGGGCTGCTAGGTGGGCTCGGGGAGGCGAAAGCAGGCAGAGCGCGTGGGGGAAACTTTTCACCTTGTAAAGTTGCTGCCTGGGCGCAGCCCCGAGCGGTGGTCGCCGCCGCTGCAGGCAGGAGGACAGAGACCCTTGGCCCTGCGGCGGGAGCCGGGAGGTTTACACGGAGAGTTGGCCAAGTTTGGGGCTGAGGATTTGGGGAGGAGGGCGAGAGGGCTTGCATATCCGTGCACCCATCCCCGGGTGCCGACTTCTCGCTGCAGGTGGATGTGAAAAGGTTCGGGTATGCGGCGAGCCTGCTTGCTAAACTGGGCCTGTTGGACGCCCCGGGGATGTTCAGATGCCTATATATGCACTTGGGAAACCCCGAGGTTCAAGTGGGGTTGCCGTTAGGAGAGACACCGCACAGAGTGGGGAGCTCGTCCTCCACTTTCACCAGGAAGGGGGAAGCGTTACTGGTCTGAGGTCCTTTCCTCACGCCTGGCTCCAGCTAGCGCGGGCTGTAGGCTGGGTGAGATGTACTGGATGGCAGCGGTTCTTGGACTGGGGGCGACCGCCTCTCACGGAGTGGCCCGGAGGAAAGACTGTTCTATTTTGAAAGGGAGAGAGAAACCGAATGCTTTGCGAGAGCGCATGATTTTTGGCGGGCGTGCAGGAAGGTTGCTTGTCTTTGAAAAGAAAGCCGCGCGGGTCTAATGGTGCTGGGGGTGTGCAGCAGCCTTCTCTGAGTTGGGGGCAGGACTGCAGCGCGCACCGGCTTGGCGCTCGGGCCCCCTTCTCGGGCGGCGCTGGGTGCGCCTCCTCTCCCGGGCACATCGGGGTCGCGGGCGGGGAGTCCCCAGAGGTGGCCTGGAGAGCCCTGGTGCGGTGCACGGTAAGCTCGAGGATTCCGCCAGTGGGAGTCACTGAGCTAAAGCGCATCTGGCCGGCGGGCTAGCGCGAGGTGGCGAGCCTGGGTATTTTTAGCAGGGCTGTGGTCTGAATTCTGTGCTCTCTCCTCTCTGGCTGACTTTTGTCGTTTCCGACATGTTAAACATTGAGCACGCTTAGGCATCACGGAAAGGAACTTTTATTCACTTTTTTTTTTTTTTTTTTGCCTCTCCATTCTTCGTGGACTGGGGTGCGCTCCGGGCAAGCATGCGGGAGTGGCCAGAGTTTGGCTGCGAGCTAAGGGACTTGATAGGGTTGCTCGGGATGAGAGGAAAGGAGGGCGCTCCCACGGTGCAGGCGAGCTGGCGGTGGCACCCGGAGGCCGCCGCTCCGTGTCATAACGGGCGCAAGCCAGGGAATGAAGAAGGGGTCCCGGCTTCACTCCCTGGATTAGGGGGGTAGGGAGGCTGCAGAGACCCGTAGAAAGGCCATGAGAGACCGGGAGAGGCTTCCGGGACGGAGAGGCGCCTGTAGCCTGCAGCGTGGGCGGCCGGTGGTTCTAGCCGGCCCCCAACGCTTTGCCCCCGACCGCTTTCCGCCGCCGCGCGCCCTGCGAGGCTCCACCCAGGGTTTGGGCGAACCTGCTGCAGCCGCGGCGGAGGGAGGGGCGCGGGGACCGCGCTCATGATTGAAGCCTTTTCTCCACCTCTCTCCTGCCCCCGCTCCTCCCCGCCCCCAGACTCCGGCGCGTTTGTCTTCCAAGTTGGACCCCACTTTCATATACAAGTGTCAGACAAACCCGCGCGAAGCTCCGCGCTCGCCGCGGGCCGGGCCAGACAGAGCGGGGCGCGCGGGGGAGGGGCGCCGTCTCGGCAGCCGGGGCGGCGCGATGTTCCCACCCCGGGCCTGGGCTCCTATGTGTGGGGCCTTGGTCTTTAAAAGGTACACATAAACAAACAAGAAAAACCAAACCACTCCCGGCCACTTGCATTCCACCGCTTTTCTCCTCCTCGCCTCGGACATCCTCCTTTTCTGGCCCTGACGCTTCCCTTTTCCAAGGCGAGTCGGCTGGTGGGAGCGGAGGGGGCGGGGGCGCTGGCCGGCCAGTTCCTCACGGTGGATTTGCGCTCCCGGCTTTGTTGCTAGGATTAGATTCTCTGATTTCGCGGGGCGGAGATGAAATAAAAGCAGAGAGACCGAGGACTGGCCAGGAACTGTGCAGACGACTTTGCCCCATCTAGGAGGCCCGTTCAGGGGGCGGAGAGGGAAGCCCGCCATCTAGGAACTGAGCTCGGAGGCGCTCACGGCTCAGGCTGGTCACGGAGCCCGGGTTCTTCTCCACCGCCTGACCCCGAACTTCTCTCTTCTCGTTTCTCCGACGCTGGGTTGATGTTCACGTGTGACGTGGAGATTTGAATCTGGGAAGGAAAGGCAGAGTTGCAGGAAGATGAGGGCGCCGTGACTGAGAGATTGAGATTCTGCAGAATACTGGAGATTGCACGGAACCAGCTGCTTTTGCTTTCTTTTTTTTTCTCCTTCTTTTAGTGCTTACTCCTAAATTGGAGCAGTTGAACCATGAGGACAAAAAGCAGCCAGGAAAACCAGGGCGCCAAGAAACAAAGACAGAAAAATGCATAATAACTGCAGCTCTTTGATGTGCTTTTTATCTCCCAGGCTCAGAGTGGGGGAAGGGTTTTTAAAAGTCATTTCACAGGGAGAAAAGTTGTCTCTTAGAATTAAACCGAAGGCTGATTCTCAATCACGAATGCTCCTTTGCCTTTTTGGAAGTTGGACAATGAGTGACGTGATGTGGGGCCCGGTTTCTATGCGCGGTGCCCCGGGATGAGAAAGTTCCCAGGACTGTCCAGTTAGAATGTCTTCATATCTGAGCCACACAGACGGCCCCACACGGAAGGCAGGTGGCTCAGAGACCAGCAAGCGGTCAGCTGCTGGGCTGGCTCCATCTCTCGTCACTGCAGGATTTCCACAGCCAGTGTTCGTAACTGGCTATCACATCTTTCTATTTTTTTTTTCTTCCTTTCAAATTTTATTTATTCTGGTTCCTGAAAGAGTCATGGGGGGGGGGGGGGAGTTAATAGTCAGGACCCAGTCTGTCAGTTAACTAGCAATTACAGTCGTGCTGAGCTACTCAGAAATGAAATGAGGAGCAATAACCAGCGGACGCCCACTGACCTGCACGCTCTGTGGTTACTTTGCCAGCCCGCAGCAGCATTGGGTGAAGCAACAAGCCCTCCAGGCTGCTCGCATGGCAACATTTTGATGTGTCAGGTTGTGTAATCATCCCTGCTTTCTTCATAGGGTGCGGAATGACCTGCACTAATCTGGCTGATGAATTATGCCAAATAGAAGCAGGCAATTACCTGTGAGGAGAGAGTATGTAGTCATTACCAGCTGGTCTGAGGAGTGTCCCCATGGCTGGTGTGCTGTTATGCTGTATTGATAGCTGCAAAGCAAAAAAGACCACGTGGCTCCATTTCACCAATTGTGGAGTTGGTTGTTCCTTCACTAGTGGGTGGGCTTTTTCCACTGGGGCAAGAGAGAAAAGGATAATGGGTTTGTTCCATTATGGGTCATATCCAGGTTTTTTCTTGTGCAGGAGCCTTCAGTAGGGAGCATCTGATGGGATCAGGTGGGCTAGTCCATCCAAATTGATTTCCTTTGATTACTGGGGAAAGGCTATTGATGAACCACCGTCTTTACTGATAGTAGCAAATATCAACGTTGGAATGAAGATTTACAGGAAAGGGATCTGGTGGACTTAGGGCGAAGGGTTGGTATCTTGCCTCATTTATTCCTGCAGGCAAGATGGTGTCCAATTTCCACATAATCTTAAAAACACTTAAGGAAGAAACGCAACCCCTCTGTAGATAGCTTTGCTCATCGGCAAAATTTTCTGCCACACTTTTTTCCATATCTGATGATTAATGAATATGTCATTAGCAGGCACATCCTACCTGAGATGAGGGTGGGGTCCGTGTTTGACAGCCGACCTCCTGAGGATCTCCAGGGGCGGCAGCTGTCATCAGAAAAGACTCTGAAACCAAGTATCGTTTCTTTGTTTTGGTCATTTTAAGTCTAAAGGCTTCTCAATTCTGTCAATTGCAGAGGATCTACTTCTTTCATAAGGTCTTTTTTCTTTCTTTTTTACATTCCCTTCCTTACTCCAAATTCTTTTTCCCAAGAATATTTAGGAAAGCTAGCTTCTCCTTTAAAAAGAAATTCAGCTTAATGCCACAGATTTAATTTATTGAGAACATATTTGACACTTGTCTACTGCCTTCAAGCAAGTTTCTGGTCAACCACAATAGGTTATCAGTTATATGTAACCGTGACAAATGACCCTTTCTAGCAGTTCAGCCTTGAAATGGCATTCCCAGGTTAGTTTTAATGTTTTAGACTATTTTAGAATGGGACTTTTATTGTTGTTATTAAGTGGAAAGGATAAAAACTTGAGAATGGATTTACTAGCATGACAGTGGTCTTCACTGCCTAGCGATATATAAAGTGATATGCCAGAGGAGGTGTGGGGACAATGGCAGGAGTGTCCTTCCTTGGAATGGGCATTATGAAGTTCCCTTGCTAGGGCAAAAATGTCATATAGGGAGCCTGAAAAGGGTCGGGGAGCAGACTTTATTATTTCATCTTTCTGAGTTTTCAGGGTTCTAGGACTGTGAATCATAGATTCTTACCTAATAAAGGAAATTTGTTAAATTCTTTAATTTATCCTGTTTAAAATTTCTGTAAAATCACATGGATTTAAGTTTTTATATTTTCTTTCTTTTAAAGTGCCTCTTTTTCTATTTTATTTTTTTTCGTTTTTACCTTTTAAAAAATACATTTCTTTTACGTTTCTTTTCAGTGATATTTACTGAATCTACCTCTTTCATAAGGTAGTAGGCAAGATTCAAAGAATATTTTATGCCCATTGCTTCTGTTTGCTTGCCGTTTTGTTGGGAAAATGAGACATTCCCATATGTGCACATTCAGGAGTCAACTCAGGACAGTATTTATTAACTGACAAAAGAATGTTAATGAGCAAGGGCCGGAGGAAGAAAGAGATGAACATAAGCTGGAGTAAACTTTCAGGAGGAGAGTAAAGTGAATATAATCCAATTTAATAATTCTTAGTGAAGCCCTAATGTATGCAAAATTAATTAAATCCTTCATTTCCTTAGGAGAAGGGCAAAGCTCCTTTGTGGACACATGTATTCATGGGACAGGCCAAACAGGCTGTTCGAATGTTAGTCACAATTTTGAGAAGACTTCAGAATTTACACAAGTCCTTTCTCCATTACCCTTTTGTGGGTCATCACTCTCCAAGTTCAAAGAAGACTTTGAGACTTTTTGGATGTGTGTGGGAGCCTGCACACGGAACACGGGGGGTATTATTCTGTTTTCTTATGCTTGAGGCTTAGTTATGAATCTCAGGATTGACTGGCTTTGGCATAGAAATCCCTGAATTTGTGAGGTGTTTTGTTGTTTAGTTATTAAGCACTTAGGTCTGTTGCTTGTTTTCTTTTTTCTTTTTTGAAACAGAGTCTCATTTTCTTGCCCCCCCTGTAGAGTGCAGTGGCATCATAGCTCACAGCAACCTCCAACTCTTGAGCTCAAGTGATCCTCTTGCCTCACTTTTTCTATTTGAGTAGAGACAGGGTCTCGTTTTTGCTCAGGCTGGTCTCAAACTCCTGAGCTCAAGCTCCCCACCTGCCTTGGCCTCCGGGAGTGATACCCTTACAGGTGTGAGCACCGCCTGGCCTGTTGTTTGGTTTTTAATGTTTAAAAAAAGTCAAGCAAGTGGTAGACAAAGTAACACTTAGCTTCTTAGCTTCTAGAATCTAAGTGAAAAGGGTAAAATTTTTACCTCGAAAGCTCACTGTGACTTGTTAGTGCTTGTACTTTGTAGAACAGTTGCAAATGATATTTCAGTTATTATTTCTTTTCTTTTTTGAGATGTCAGAGATAAGCTGAGCTGTCGAAGAAAGCACAGATATGAAAGGTTAACTGGAGGTTTGTTTAATTGTAATTTCAGGACTTCAACTAAATTAAATTCCAAAGAATCTGATAAAAATGATAACCTTGTTGGTACTGTCGAAGATTAAAAACAGAGCACTCTGGTGCAGCTGTTGATGTTTCACATTTCGAAATAAACTCCGAATTATTAATATTAACTTAATATCATTAAACATTATTTAATACTTTTAAGTATCTGACAGTATGCCAGATGACAAATTAAATTTAGTGACAAATGTGCTTAATGACAAAAAAAGTCAAAAGTTTTTTTTCTGTCCCATAAACTTAGGTGTGTATGTATGTGTTTTCTTAAAAAGCAGAATGAGGCTATATCTTGGCAAGAGAATTGGCTGGTCCTTTTTGAAACCTAGAGCATTTATTACATGTGACATTTTGTTGTTTGTTTTTGTGTGATTAATACTGTGGACATCTGAAATCTTTTTTTGACTGTGGTATGGTGTTTTCTATTTGGCTGTAGGTGGTGACTGAATAATGACAGTTACTTCTGTGATTGGTTGAGTAGTATATTGTGGGATTCAGGCGGCAGAGTCCCACGCCAGGCTGGATGCTGTAGCTATAGCTTCATTGGAGAAACTGTAGGATTTGTAGGAGAACCTCACTGCAAAGAAATGTATACAGGGAAGGGAGCCAAATGCAGATGACTTTAACATCACCGGTATTAGGGATAGAGGGGTGTGAATCATTCCCATACTTGAAAAAAAATTTCCTAATAACCATTTTAATCAGATAAATCAGAATTCAGAAGTGTGTGGTAATCGCCCTTAAGAATTGGGTACCTATCTGATAGGCCTGTAAAGGCATTTCAGAATGTCAATTAAATGGAAAAATATGCCTGGAATTGCATATAATTAAGAAATGTTGAAGTCCGGTGTCTATGTATTCAGATGCGGTAGAAGATGGTTTAATTAGTGATCAAGGATTTGGATTTATTGACAGAAGGTCTCTTTTCTCGTGGCATGCTTCACTTGTTAAAAGCTTATAGTATCCTGGATCTTTTTAGCTGTTGGAATTTGACCCTTTGACATTTTATGCTTCTTGGCGTCAGTAATGTGTGCCTTTTGTTTGTTTGTTTGTTTTTTGACATTGCAACTGATTAGGATGATATTGCTTCTTGCACTGATGCTTATTCCCTTGCGGTGAGCACGGTCTATCTTGTCAGCCTTATGAAACATCACCCAAGGACCAGGCAAAGCTTAGTACCTCTGGAAGAATAAGGATTGGGAACAGAACTGTCATTGTGGAAATTTTGTGCTAGCGCCTTAGAAGTCATTTGTGAGAATACATGCATCGTAACCATTGGTTTTATATATAGTTACATGATGGCTGAATTTGCATTTAAATTCATCTTTCTTTCTTTTTTTTTTTTTTTTGCATCCTTTACAGATTTTTGGTTGATGGTCTAGTTGTACAAATTCCTTTTATTTCCGCTTGTTGGCATGAAAAGGTTTCCAATCATATGGGGAGACTGGAAAATTCTTTAAAAAAAACATTTTTGTTGTGGCATATATTTCTTTTTGTACTGTGTTTGATAATTAGAAAAGCCAAGAAGTACTTCAGTTAGTAAGGAGATAACTTGGGAATGTCGACAAGTGAGGAAGAGAGATGGTTCACTGAATCCTGGAAGATTTGTCTCTACCTGTTTATAATTTAAATTTTGGCTGCCTCCTGCATGGGCATTAATGCGAAACAGCTAGTTTTATAAGATTTTGTAATTCCTCGTCTTCATAGGTATGTTGTCTAACTAGGAGCTGTGTAAAGTAATCTAGCATTCCATCTTTCCTGTAGACATAGCAGATCATTCACAGTCTGGTTGGACTAAGTACATATGACATTGTTAGTCTTTCCGACGGCATGTCCTGGGTTCTTTAAGTTCATGTCTTTTTTTGGCAAAAGTGTATTAAGAGTGCTCTTATTCCACCAATACCCCTCCCTCAACCCCCTCCCCCCTCCCTCTTCTCCCACACTTCTGGGTATTGTCTTTTAGAAGCATTACTCTGCATGAAGATAATCTATGGCTAGAATTATTAAGACCTGATAAGTCTATTTCTTTAATGTCTCCTCACCATCTCACCTCTCCTCCACCATCGTTTTCTAGTTTAGGTCTGAACAGGTGAGGGGACACTTGCCCTTTCCCCTGAAAGTTCTCTGAAAGATCAACTCATAATTAGGGCATATTAATAACAGAAAGGATTTATTTACTGTGTGCACAGGGAGAAATCACAGAGTGATTACCAAATTTTCCAAAGGAATTCAGATAGCTTTATATAGGCTTTTTAGAGGGGAGGGGGAAATTGAGAAATATAGTATATAAATGGTTGCTAGGGAAGTTGCTAGGGAGAAAAAAAAGGATGGAAGAGAAATAGATTGACTTATAGATTAAACACCATAGATAGGTGTTTATGACCCAAATGATTTGGGCCAGGTGCACGTACATTCTCAATCCTTATTCCTGAAATATTTTGGAATAAAAAGAAGGGAAGTCAGTTGTCCCTTTGATTCTCTGATCAGGCCAGTTCATTTTGTACAAATAGAGGGTAGTCCTCCTCCAATGTTTCTTGATCTTGAGAGGCCTTCAATTCAAAACATTCGTTATGACAGGGACTCATATTTTGGGGTGAATTTTTTGTAGCTCCTTCAGTCACCTCTTCATAGACTACTGCAACCATCTTCTAACCAGTCCCCATTCCAAGTCTTGAATATTTCAATACTTTTTTTCACAAAGCTGTTAGTGTAATACTTCCAGTAAGTATATATCTATCATGTTAATTTCCTGTTTAAGGCAGTGATTTTCAAACAGTATGCTGTGGCACAGTGGTGTGCCATGAAAAATTTTAAAGATCATTAATTAAACTATTTTCAAAAAGTTCAAAGCACAGTAAGTATATTCTTTTTTTGGATCAACACAATATAAGTGTACTGCAGAAGTTTAACTACAGGCTCAAGTGTGCCATGAGATAAAAAAGGGTGAAAAACACTAGTTTAAGGTAACTCCTGATCATTAATAAATCACCTTAGCCTTTGTGAAGAAGTTTACATTTTTTTTGTCTGAAGCCTCGATAATATGAGTCTATAAAACAAATAGATAGGTGGCAGCTGTGGCTCAGTGGGTAGGGCACTGAGCCCCATATATGGAGGGTGGCAGGTTCAAACCCAGCCCCGGCCAAAACTGCAACAAAAAATAGCCGGTCATTGTGGCAGGCGCCTGTAGTCCCAGCTACTCAGGAGGCTGAGGCAAGAGGATTGCCTAAGCCAGTGGTTCTCAACCTTCTTAATCCCACAGTGTATTTTCATTATTAAAAAGGGGTTGCAACCCACAGGTTGAGAACTGCTGGCCTAAGCCCAAGAGTTGGAGGTTGCTGTGAGCTGTGACACTCTACCAAGGGCGAAAAATTGAGACCCTGTCAAAAAAAAAAAAAAAAAAAAAAAAAGAAAAGAAAAAGAAAAAAGACAAATTGATAATAGATTAACAGAAAAAAGAGGCATGCCATTTTATTATGTACATATGTGTGCACAGGAGTCATACAGAATATAAAAATTCAAAGGCAAGATCGTTGATGCTTTTATACCATCCTGAGGTTACAGAATGAGTAGGATCTCAGAGCATGGGAAAACAGGTTGTGGAAGGAAGAGAAGAGGAAAAAAAGCCTGGCTAATAGAAGTGGCCTTTTTATACAGATAAAACCTCCCAAATAGCAGCCCTTAGAGAGACTCTCAGTTAATCTTTCCTAGATCAGACAAAGTGGGACTTCAGAGAAAGTCTAGTTGTATCAGTGCAGATTTTCTCTATAGATGCAAATCCACCCCCCCCCCCTAAAAACAACTTTTCAGGCCTCCTCTGTTTGCAGGCTCTCTGAACAGCCATCTCAAAATATGTCAGAGAAGTATAATTTGTGGTAAAATACTGCAGTCTCCTTTTTCACCCCCTGTTCCGGGAAGCCCTCCTAACCTATGAGCTGAATTAGCCTCCTTTCTCTATTTATGGCACATGGTTCATACCTATACTGTATTATCCAAAATATCCTGTAATTGCATGTTTGAATCTAGAAACCATGGCTTATTTGCCTTTCTGTCTCTATAGCTCATTATAGTCTCTGAAATAAGGCTTCATATTTTAAAATAAGGCAAATAACCTCCTTGTCTCCTAAAGATGGTGAAAGATAGCCCCCCTCTTTACTTTTATGGTAGGTTTGTTTTTTTTTCTTTAATTTTATGATATATAAAAGAGACCTTCCTAGCAGAGTGACTCATGCTCTGTTGACAGTATTCATAGGAGCCAGCTCATGATCCTGTTCCCATGGCTGAGACAGATCAGGGACCTCTCTTAGGGGCCTGCTGGTCCCCACCAGTCATGGAAATAAAGGAAAATCTTGAATACCTTTAGGAGAAGTTCTGGGTACCTAGCTAGCTTTGAAAAGCGAGTGTGAATAACAATGGCTCTCTAAAAAAGCCATTGTCAGGAGGTGTTTTTGTTCCTGAGGGAAACTAAAAGATGACATCTTAACAAAGGTTCTTGAATTATTTTTCAGATACCTCCGCCAGATGGAAAGTGCAAATAAGGGGGAATTGAGGAATTGAACTCTGACTTCTTCTTTTTTTTTTTTTTTTTTTTTTTTTTTTAGACAGAGTCTCAATATAACACCCTGGGTAGATGGCCATGGTGTCACAGCTCCCAGCAACCTCAAATGCTTGTCCTTGAGGAGGTGCCTGTGGCTCAAAGGAGTAGGGCGCCGGCCCCATGTGCCAGAGGTGGCGGGTTCAAACCCAGCCCTGGCCAAAAAACAAATAAACAAACAAAAAACCCCATTTGGGCTTAAGCATATCTCTTGCCTCAACCTCCCATGTAGCTGGGACTACAGGTGCCCACCACAATGCCTGGCTATTTTTTGTTACAGTTGTCATTGTTGTTTTAGCAGGCCCGGGCTGGGTTCGAACCTGCCAGCCTTGGTGTATGTGGCCAGCGCCCTACCCAATGAACTACAGGGGCTGCCTGAACTTTGACTTCTATTCTTTTTTTTTCTAAATTTCTCCCAGAGGGGCCTGAGGAGAGTCACACCCACCTAACATTCCTTTCTGCTATCTAAGAATCCCTGAATCCACCCATGACAAAGTAGGCTCCCACCTCAGGATATTCTGTCTTCTAGGCCAATGTATAACATCTATGTATTGATTTACAATTTTGCCTACCCAAAATGTACCCTAGACTTAAAAACCCTGGCTTATCCACACGTAAAAGACTGAAACTGGTCCTGTAACTTTCACCACTCACAAAAATTGATTTGAGATGGATAAAAGATTTAAATCTAAGGCATGAAAAAACAAAAATCCTCAAAGAAAGTGTGGGAAAAACACTTGAAGATACTGGCCTGGGGAAATATTTTATGAAGAAGACTTCCATAGCAATTGCAACAACAGCAAAAATAAATAAATGGGACTTAATTAAACTGAAAAGCTTCCGTACAGCTAAGGAGACAACAACCAAAGCAAACAGATGACCTTCCGAATGGGAAAAGATATTTGCATATTATGAATCAGACAAAGGCTTAATAACTAGAATCCACTGAGAACTCAAATTAATCAACAATAACAAAAAGCTAACAGTCCCATAGATCACTGGGCAAGATACAAGAAAAGAACCTAAGGAAGATAGATGAATGGCTAACAAACATATGGAAAAAAATGCTCATTGTCCTAATCATCAGAAAAGTGCAAATCAAAACCACCTTGAGATATCACGGGACCCCAGTAAGATTAGCCCATATCACAAAGTCCCAAAACTGCAGATGCTGGTGTGGATGTGGGGAACATTCATACACTGTTGGTGGGACTGTAAACTAATACAGCCTCTTTGGAAAGAAGTATGGAGAATCCTCAAAGATCTCAAATTAGACCTCCCATTTGACCCTGTAATCCCACTATCAGGCATGTACCCAGAAGAAAAATAATTATTTTATCATAAGGACCTTTTTATTAGATTGTTTGTCATAGCTCAATTTACAATTGCCAAGATGTGGAAACAACCTTGGCATCATCAACCCAGGAATAAATCAGCAAACTGTGGTACATGCACACCATGGAATTCTATTCAGCCATGAAAAAGATAATTACTTCATAACTTTTGTAATATCCTGGATGGAGTTGAAACACATTCTTCTTAGTAAAGTATCACAAGAATGGAAAAGCAATTATCCAATGTACTTAATACTAAAATGAGACCAGTAGACAAGCTGCTGATGCATGCCCACATAGGAGAAAAACTCATTTCAATTTTAGTTGTGGGGTAGGGTAATGTGGGAGGGGGAGGAGTGCTCTCACTGAATGGGCACAGGGTGGGGTTTTTAGCACACCATTTTTGTGTGGGACATAACCACAAGAGAGACTCCACCTAACAAAATAAAAAAAAAAAAAAATTTGTTTTGAGACAGAGTCTCACTTTGTCGCCCTCAGTACAGGGCAGTGGTGTCACAGTTCACAGCAACCTCCAAATCTTGGGCTTAAGCGATTCTCTTGCCTTAGCCTCCCATGTAGCTGGGACTATAGGCACCTGCCACCCGGATTTTCTTTTTTGTTGTTGTTGTTGCAATTGTCATTGCTGTTTTAGCTGGCTGGAGCCAGGTTCAATCCTGCCACCCTCAGTATATGGGACCGGTGCCCTACCAACTGAGCCACAGGCAATGCCCCCAAATCAAATTTTTTGACCTGGTTATTTGTACCCTCACATTAATCTGAAATAAATTTACTTTAAAAAATAAAAAATAAAACCCCTGTCTTGTAAGCCATCAGGGAGCTCAGTTCTTAAGCATTAAGCTGTGTGTTCTCCTTTCATGGCACCATGCAATAAAAATGCCTCTTTCTTCTACTGTAACTTTTTGTTTAAGAGTCTGGCTTGGCTGTGCTGGGCCAGTGGACCCAGTTTGATTGGAACTAGACTCAGAGAGGCAGCTGTCTAGGTGATGGTACCTGGGACATACAGCATAGCTCTTCCTACCCCCAAACAACTCCTCTATCTTCAACACATAACTCTTTTATGTGTCTAAAATATCATCTTTAGATAATTTAAGACAATATTCTCAGGAATTCCTTTAAAAATATTTATAAAAATTCTGTTCTCTTGAATATAATAGGTTAAAGAGCTAATATCTGCTACCACATTAAGCTACTACCCCTTATTTTGCAGAGAACTAAGTTCTATTTTTTGTTGTTCGTTTTTTGAAACAGTTTCACTATGTCGCCCTCGGTAGAGTGCTGTGATGTCACAGCTCACAGCAACCTCAAACTCTTGGTCTTAAGCGATTCTCTTGTCTCAGCCTCCCAAGTAGCTGGAACTACAGGCACCCACCACAATGCCTGGCTATTTTTTTTTGTTGCAGTTGTCATTGTCATTTAGCTGGCCCCGGCTGGGTTCAAACTCACTAGACTCGTGGTGCATGTGGCTGGTGTCATAACCACTGTGTTATGGGCACCAAGCCAGAGAACAAAGTTCTGTAGGGCAAAGATAAAGGACAATGTATGAGGGAAAGGAGTAGGGAAAGGACAGAGACGAATGGTTCTCAAAGTATGATCCCTGGATCAGTAGTATCAGCTTTAGAATGAGTTAGAAGAGTAAATTCTCAAGCTTCACTCCACACCTACTGATTCAGAAATTCTGCTACTGGGGTTCAGCAATCTGTGTTTTATCAAGTCTTCAGGGGAATCCAATTCATGCTAAAGCTTGAGGGCCTGTGATAGATATTCATACATGAACACACACAAAAGCTAAGCCAGGCTGGGTGTGATGCCTCACACCTCTAAGCCTTGAGGTTAGGAGTTCCAAACCAACTTGAGGAAGAGCGAGAACCCATCTGTACTAAAAATAGAAAAATTAGCCGGGTTTTGTGGCTGGCATCTCTAGTCTAGCTACTTGGGAGGCTGAGGAAGGAGGATTGCTTGAGCTCAGGAGTTTGAGGTTGCTGTGTGGTAGGCTAATGCCATGACACTCTAGTGTGGGCAACAGAGTGAGATTCTGTCTCAGAAAAAAGAATGCTAAGCCAGATTGCTATCCCATCACTTTTTAGCTTCATAATTCAGGACAGTGCTCCCAGTGTCCACTATTGATTTCTCAGGCAAGTCTGCCTTGGCTGTGAGACGGGGAAGAGGATGGAGGCTATGAAAGTCAGTTGCAAGGGGATACCCAGGTAAGCACCAAGGATCACCAAGGCAGAACAAATGCCTCTAATAAATAGATACTTGAGATGTTATGCTACTTTTCTCCTAAGAAGGACTACTCAAATTTTCATCTGCATATGAATCTCCTAGGGATTTTATTAATATGCAGATTCTGATTTAGTCTGCCTAGGTGGGGCCTACATCCTGCGTTTCTAACCAACTCCTAGTTGCTACTGCTGCTGGTCCCCAAACCATGATTTTAGTACAAAGCCACTATACTTTGTCCATCCTACTTTTGTGAGTCCTTGCCAAAATATTAGTTTTTGAAAAAAACCCCCAATATTGTATAATTTTACACAGAAATATACTATAAGAAATGGCACCTGGTAAAACCCTCTGAACTGCAACTAACTGCAATTGTGAGTATACTTTTCCTGCAGCGCTCAGTGACTATTCCTGGGCCCCTAGCTCTGCCAGATCTGCACTGCAGCACTTCCAGAAAGAAACCCTGGGAACCTTCTGGCCCTTATTTCTGCTTGTTCTATCTATTGTTTTCAACATTTTATCCATTGTTTTCAACATTTGGTTGAATGAAAGGTAAGAGCCAAAGTGGGAAGCAGAAATTGATAAGTGATGACTTTTCTTCTCTTCTTTCTCTTTTAAATAAAATCTACCTGCTGTCAATTACTGAGAGTTTACAGGCAGGATTAAAAACATCACTAAAATCAGGTCAGCACCATGCTGGAACCTGTTCCGACTAGGATTCCCTTGTATGATAGCAATAATAGGAAGTTTAAATCCTCATCATTGTCTCTTCACTAGCCATCCCTTTCCTCTGTTTATCTTTTTTCCTAGCATTGCTTAAATTATTCAGTTAGTTTATTTCCTTAAAAAAATGCTCAGTCACCATGGGGTGTAGCCAACTGTGGTAGCAGCAACCAAAATCCTCTTTGCATTAAGAAACAATACACAAAACCTTTATACTATTGTTTTTCTTTCCATAAAATTCTAACTCATGAGATATATGTATATATGATAGAATGTATTTCTCTGTTTCTCTTCTTTTTTCCCTTTCCCCTCACTTTCTTTCTCTCCACTTCCAGTTCTCTTTTTCCCTTCCTCTCACCCTCTCTAACGTCTTCTTCCTCTTGCCCCTTCTCTCTTTGTCCCTCTTTCTTTCCCCTCTGCTCCCTTATTTTTCCTTATAGTTGTTCTTGGAATGTTTAGGCATTATAAAAAGCTCTCTGCCAATGAGGTCAATGCATGTATCCTAAGTCTGTCATTGTGGAGTCACCTGATGCTAAACTCAGTGAAGCCTGAAAACAGTTATTTCAGGCTCCCCATTTAGTGACCACCCTTCAAATGAATGCTATAGTTGTTTATTTAATTTTTTTTATTTTTTGAGATAGAGTCTCACTACGTCACACTCAGTAGAGTGCCATGGTGTCATAGCTCACAGCAACCTCCAACTCTTGTGCTTAAGTGATTCTCTCGCCTCAGCCTCCCAAGTAGCTGGGACTACAGGTGCCTGCCACAACGCCTGGCTATCTTTTTGTTGTAGTTGTCATTGTTTGTTTAGCAGGCCTGGCCCGGGTTCGAACCTGCCAGCCCCGGTGTATGTGGCCGGCATCCTAACCACTGAGCTATGGGTGCCGAGCCCAGTTGTTTGTTTTAAATTAATGAATTAACCAATGACCTGAAATCTAATACTTGCAGCTAGAACATAGTTTCCATTAATATGGAACAACCAAAGTATGATTAAGGTAGCAGAAAATTTATTACTTTTTATTTGAAGTAATTAGGTAATAAGGTGGGACTTATAGTATCTGCCATTTCTGTTTATGCCATGACATGAGACTAAGTTGCTCTGTCCAAATGAGGGGTGCAGACATTAGCCCCATACTTACTACCTTCAATGTCTTCTTGATATGATGAAAGTGTGAACTGTAGCTTCCTTGATGAACAAATCCTAAGCCTCTGGGAGCTGTATGGATATGTGCATGATGTGAGTCATAGCCCAACCAAATACTTCCACCAGGTCCAAGGCTCAGGGTCCCTTTGGTGATATTTTATCAATATAATGGAGTAACAGTAAATAGGAGAGCTGTCAGAAGTACTTCATGCCTTGCCTTCCCACAGCAGCCTTGTTGGGAGGAACCTCCCCTGAGGTTCTCCCTCTTCTCTCAGTCCTCCTGCTGAGCTTATTAGAAGCGTTGTCCAGCACTTTTCCAAGTGCAGACGGCTTCAGAGCTGCCTCTTGTTGGCCAGCAGAAGTCATGTTTTATAATCACCTGCTGCATAGTCACAGACTGATTACTGATTAGAAGCAACACATGGCAGGGAAGTTGACCAGTGGATAGGCCTTAGGGCATTCTTTTATTATTATTATTAAATCATAGCAGTGTACATTAATGCAATCATGGGGCACTATACACTGAGGACATTCTTGTCTATTTTTTTTTTCATTGTATTTCTGAGTACTTTAGGAATCCATAGATTTTGCCTTATCTTACAAACAGTGGCCTAGCCTCATGTACACATTTAACATAATGGATTTTTCTGTATGTGTGCAGCAAAGTGGGATGGAAGAGTGTTAATGTAGCTTGGAAGTGATTTTAAACACGTACATAGTTTGAATTGGAAACATGCTGTCCTATCAAAGCCCATACGTGAAGAGAGTTGTATGGTGTGACCAGCTACACTATGTTGGCTATTTCTCCAATATCTTGAATCCTTGCCTGAATATATTCATGGATCTCCATTGTTGTGGATCTCTGTTTTGAACACTATCTCTCCTAAGAGACCACTTGTGAAAAGAAAAATACGCCTCAAACATTAGTTTGACTTTACTTACCACAGAGGACTGCTTCTATCCTAATCGAGCAACTAGAGTTAATAATTTTGGAACTCCTTCACTATGTGGCTAATTTACCTCATCTATTAAGTGCATTCTCTGTAAGATTTGCTCTTATTATTCTCTCCCATTTTAAGCATTTATTTAAAGAAAAAAAATTCTCTTTGTATGGCAATAAACTGTGTGATTTGTGAAATCCTAGTTGATCGTACACAATGACAAGGGATTTAAACACTTTGAGAGAGGTTCTGCCCATCCTTTACTCACTGGGCATGTGCCACAGATCGACACTTCCTGAGGTGACAGCAAATTCCTGGCTTCCATCTCATGCTCCCTGCAATTTTTCTTGCTTCACTGAATATAATTCTAGTATTTAAAGATTCAGTATGTATTTTGAATACAATGTAGCCCCTGCTGCTACTGGGCTGTGTGGAAGAATTCTGTTTCTACAAACTGATGTTGTAGTGGACTTGTTAAGAAAGAGCATAAGGACTGGAATCAGACTGACTGGTTCCAAATTCTGCCACAGGCTATCAGCTGTATTAACCTCAATCTCTCTGAAACAGTTTCCCATCTGTAAAGTAGTTTTACTATTGTAGACCCAGGTTTAACTGCTGGGCCTGCAAATTAAACTGACAAAAGACAGGTTAATATATGAAAAGTTTTATTATTCATGCACACAGGCATTTTACAAAAAAGAAGCAAAAATTCAAAGAAGTGGTTAGAATTCAGAGCTTATATATCATTTTAACAAAGGGCAATAAATTATGGAGAAGTGATTAGACCAAGTAAAAGTGGCTTGAAATTGTAGGGGCAGTAAATTGTGAAAAAGTAAATATATGGAAGAAACTAATGGGAGATAAGAGTTATTTAGTAAAGTTTGTTATGCAGAATTGTCTGTATCATCTCCAGTGTCCTCTCTGTAATTAAAAGTAATTTTCTTCTTTCTGGTACCAGAAAGGTAGAAGGAATACCTCCACAGAGAAAAATGTATTACACACTTTTAGGCAGAAGGGAAAAGGGCAGAGAGTTCCTCTTGCCCTCTTTCTGTTTCTTAGTTATGCTTTAGCTCAAAATAATTCTAATGCCTAAGAATTCTGATCCCCTTCAGTGTAAATTATAAACAGTGAGAAGTTAATAGGGTTCTTATGAGGATTAACTATAGTAAAAATTTTATGAATGTTCTTTTTTCCATTCAGTGAGATAAGGAACCAGGTTCTAAACTGAATAGCTGGAGAAGTTTGTACAGTCTCTTTGGTGACCACTGGGGCAATGAAGTGCACTCTTTAACCAACTCCCCACAGAAACCAAGGTGGGCAATTGAATAAACAGTCATGAGGAGCAAGGCCTGGCCTTACTGAAGACCTGTCATTTACCATAGGGTTTAGAGTGGGTTGGTGATGAGAGGGCTTGGCTGGTGGTCAGGAGGGGTTGGGCTGGGCAGATGAGAAATGATAATTCCCTTAGTGATCTCTAGTGGCCACTCCTCTTCCCCCACTGTAGGCATTTAGTCATAATATTTCTATGTTCTAAAGACTTCCACCCATAATTGGCTCATGATATAGTGAAGGTAAGGGTCAAGGTCAGCTATAGGTAAAATTAGTTTTCTTGATAGCACTCTGTTTTGCTCTGCAATCAATATTTTCTTCGCCCAACAGCAAACACATGTTTTGTGTGTCATTTATTAGTAATTTTGTGCTAACTACAGGCCTTCCAAAACCCCTCTCTTTTAAACTGAATCCATTTGGAGTCCCTTCTCCAGGGGATCAGCTCTAAATGCAGCTAATATGGTAAACTAAGGTCTGTTGAGGTGTTAACAAGGGTTAATGAGTTAGTTTCACCCAGAGGCAGCTTGATATAGTTAACTACCTACTAAATTATTTGATGGCACAATTTTTCCATTCTTCTCTGCCTGATCATTCTTCCTGGCTGACTGTAATTCTGACGCTATCCTGAATGAATAATTTATTTGTGTTAATAAGATAGTGTGTGGCCTGAAAGTTAAGTTCCTAAGCAGGGAGGTGCTGAAACAATAAGATCTTAACAGGAACCCTTTGTTCAGGCAAAAGCTACTCAATTTCCATGGATATGGTTATTCAGGGTGGGAAGAGGAGAACACAGAAAATATACCTCTTATAATTAAGAAATAACTTCTTTCACTCTGGAAGCTTTTTTTTTTTTTTTTTTTTTTTTTTTTTCAGTTTTTTGGTGGGGGTGGGTTTTAAACGTCCCCTTGTGTTATTTGGGGGTGGTGTCCGAATCCTTTTAGCCAAAAGTGCGGCCC